>JAJIBD010013761.1:0-27570 GCA_021461705.1 Cryptotis parvus
ATATTCCTAATAACATAGTTGAGGGCAAGACTACAGCCATGACAATGACATCAGAATCATCTCTGAGAGTGGGACCATATGGTTCCCCAAACCCCTCCAGGATCGGTCCCTGAGTATTAACCTGGTGTGCTCCCATCTCACAAAGAAAAGGAAAAAGAAAGCAGTATTTTGAAATGGAGAGCTGAGGAGCTTCAGTTGAGATCCAGCAAATGAATAAGATCAAGATGTAGGAAAATGAGTTGTTCTGGGTAAAAAAGAGGAATGACCTATAGGCCAAGGAAAGAAAAGACCCTATGCAGCAGCAAGCACGTGTAAAAAAAGATTAGCATTTACAGAATTATGCATAACATAGAATGCGAAGGAGGCAGGGGGCAGTAGCTAGTGAGGAGTGACGACTTGGAGCCAGAATACTGAGTACCTCAAAGACCATTCTAATGAGGCTGGACTGAAAAGGACAGCATCGCTGGTACCATTTTCATAGTCTGCCTCTGGTCTCCAGGTTAGTTTAAGAGTGTTCTCACCTGCTTGCTGCTCTACAATCCCAGGTGAGGCTTGCCTCCAGCTAATATCACTGGCCATACTCTCTGGAAGTGAAGAGCCCCTCCTAGCTACCTCCCAACCTATGCCATATTAAGTGTCCACGCCACAGCTCCTAAAGTGTACATAGCCAAACGAGCAGCTGAGCTAAAAATCTACTCAACAAATGACACTGCTCACAAGTAGGCTTTCTGAATGATTGCTCACAGTTATTCATTGAAGACAGTTAAAGAAGACAAATTTCAGCCCAGTTACTCAGCATCGTCCAGGGGTCTAACTATAAAGACTCACCTCCATCACAGCAAGAGCACCAGAAAACCGTGGGGAAACATGTAGAAATTCAGTGAACAAAAACAGTATCACCAGCAACACAGACAACAATCAGGTCGGTAAATCCTTAGACAATGACCAGTGACACCACGGTTTGGATGTTTAACAAACTCAAAAGAAATAATGGCACAGGTAGTCTGCAAAGTACAAGAAAGTATAAGTGGAAATGAAAGGGACTACTACAATCATAAATGACAAAAGTGAAGAGTGTGGTTAAAAAAAAATCAACAGGCGCCCCGAATAGCAGAATAACAGCAGGTTCACAAAAGTTCAAGATGCTCCAAGGTGAGGAGTAAACAGCGAGGAAACAGCAGAAGGTGGAAAATTGTCTGAAAAGAAACGAACAGTGTAACAGTGAATTATGGTGGGAAGAGTTCAAAAGGAACAGTATGAGTCATCAGAGTTCTTGTTGGAAGGCAAATGTGATGAAGAAACAGTAGTTGAAGAAATAATCGAGGCTGGAGTGCTAGCACAGCAGGTAGGGAAGTTTCCTTGCGCCCAGCCAACACAGGTTTGATCCCGGCATCCCATATGGTCCCTCGAAGCACCGCCAGGAGTAATTCCTGAGTGCAGAGCCAGGAGTAACCCCTGATCACTGCTGTGTGTGACCCCAAAAAGCAAATACATACATACATATATACATACATAATATATAAGAATACTTACATACATACATACATACATACATACATACATACATACATAATAGATAAGAATTTCCCAGAGTTGAGGAATATCAGTTTCAAGATTCAAGAGGCTCAAAGCTTCCTAGTAAAAATAGACACAACTAGGTACACTTCAAGACACATTATACCCAAAATGACAAAATCCAAAGATAGAAACAATATTAAAAACAGCAAGATCAAAAAGGAACTTATATACAAAGGAATTTGTAGCCTTGAAACCAGTTTTGCAGGAAGCGTTTTAAGTTTGTTATATGCCTGCCAAGGAGGCTGGCTGTGGGTGGAAGGGAACCTGGGGACATTTGTGGTGGAATTGATGTTGGAACATTGTATGCCTGAAACAAATCTATTATGAACAACTGTAAACCAAGGTGTCAATAAAAATCAAAAAGAAGAAAAAATTGAAGTGTCCACCATTCCATCTCTATACCTGTCAGCACTGCCCTCTGGTGGCCAAGCATTTTGGCTAAACTTTTGAGCCTCAATTTCCTCATCTGTAAAATGGCTGTGAATGTGATATATATTTATAGGACTGTTGTGATTAGAAATAATCACTTGATCACTTGCACTTGACATCCCGTTATTCATCACTTTTTTTGAGCGGGCTCCAGTAACATTTCCATTTGACCCTATCACATGCCAGTGTAGCCCAATGGCATCTGGTTGCTTCAGAAATATGAAGATCCTCAAACTGTTCGTTCAGGTACTTGACGAAGAAGTCCAACCATCTTGTAGGTGGGCGGCTGGCGTGATCTTTGACATCCCGTGGGATCCAGTCGATAATGGCTCTAGTCCAGAGGTCATCTCCAAATTGCATTACATGTCCAGTCCATCTGATTTTTGATGCCTTGGCAAATGAGACAGCATCCCTGACTCTGGAACAGCAATGGAGGTCGGAACTCTGATTCCTTCTCTCACTTTAGTGAGGTGTGGTATTCCAAGCATAGCTCTTTCGATTCCTCTTTGGGAGACCCGAATAGAAATAGATTAGAAATAATAGACATGATTTTCTATCTTGGGGTAATTCATATATATTGGTTTTTGTCACTTTTATATAGTAATTACCAAGCACTGGTGTGATGAATTATCAGATCAATGTACTATCACAACTACCACCTTCAAATTATCTCTTTTCTTTCCTAAATATCATTAGAAATCCAATTTCCTATATTTCGGTACTTAATACTGGAATTAGATCATTTTGATTTGATTCTTCTCATTTGGGGACCACACCCAGTTTTGCCTGGATTTACTCCTGGATCTGTGCTCAGGGATCACTCCTGCACCATATGCAGTGCTGAGGATTAAAGTAGGGTTGGCTTCATGCAAGGCAAGGGACTTAACCCCTGTAACTCTGGCCCCTAGATGAACTTTTTTTAAACTAATGATATAGTACCAGATTTTATGCAACATATATTATTACTGTAATGATTTTTAAAACACCAATTTTGGCAAATTCTTAAATATGCCTCTCCATTGGTCATTAACAGCTTGGCTATGTACTAGAGAACATATCATAGGAAATGGAAACTCCATTTTTGCTTAAATTCCTAAAACTAGAACTTAACATGAAAAGAATTTCTATTTCAGGGCCGGAGTGATAGCCCAGCGGGTGAGGCGTTTGCCTTGCACGCGCGCCCGTGCCGGCCGGGGTTCAATCCGGCATCCCATATGGTTCCCGAGCACCACCAGGAGTAATTCCTGGAGTGCAGAGCCAGTAGAAACCCCTGAGCATTGCTGGGTGTGACCCAAAAAAAGCAGAAAAAAAAGAATTTCTATTTCACAAGAAGTCTTAGGTCTTCTGAATGGGAAGAGAAGAGAGGGAGAGAGTATGCTTAAAGAATTAAAATATTGAGATCAGAGGGATTGTGCAAGGGTAAGGCACTTGACTTACAGTGTAGCCAACCCTGGTTCGGTCCTGAGCACTGCGTATGGTCCCTGACCACTGCCAGAGCTTACTCATGAGCAGAGTACCAGGAGTAGCCACTAGGTGTGCTCCCTTTCACACACCAAAGAATAAAAATAAAGGGCCAGAGCCATAGCACAACTGGTAGGGCATTTATCTTGCATGCCAGACCTGGGTTCAATCCCCAGCGTTTCATATGGTCCCCTGAGCACCACCAGGAATAATTCCTGAGTGCAGAGTAACTCCTGAGTATCGCCGGTTGTGACCCTCTCTCTCTTCTCTCTCTTCTCTTCCCCTTCTCTTACACATTGTGGCTTGCAACACAAACATTTAAAGGTTATCATTTATACATTCAATGCTCAGTTCTAGACTGGTATTATCATTTCTAGTAATTATTAGTATACTATTCCTTTTCCCTGTCTTATCTAACCTTTGACTCCGCACATTTGCAGTAGATTAATAATTTTGTTTTTAAGTGTACAGTTTAGCCAATATTACTATATATTAACTGTCCTGCAACCATCACCACTAACACATTTTAGAACATTGTCCCCCCAACCCCAAAGCTTTGTTCCCACTAGTAATCCACTGATATTCCTTTCTCAACTCCAGACAACTGCTTATCTACTTCTTATCAAGCTGTGCCTATTATGGACATGTCATATATGTGAACTGATACCATAACTAACTTGTAACCATAGTGTTATTTTTGCATTTTTCATATACTGTATCATTTATAGTACTTAATTCTTTTTATTGCAGAATACTATTTATTGCTTGGTATGGATATACTACAGGTTGTTTCACCAGTCATTTGCTGAAAGAGAGCTTGGTTGTCTCCAGTTTTCCACTGTTGTGTATAAAGATGTTATGAATGTCTTTATAAGGTTATTGTGTGTGCATAATTTTTTCCCTCTAGGATAAATGCCGGATAGTTGCATGTTTACTTTTTTAAAAAAAATTTTAAGTATTATACCACTGTGAGATATACAATTACAGAGATGTTCATAAGATGTTCATATTTAGGTTTCGGTCATACAGTGTTCCAGCACCCATCCCTCCACCAGTGCCCATTTCCCACCACCAATGTCCCTGATTCCCTCCCCCTCCCTAGCCTGCCTCCATGGCAGGTTCTTTATTTCTTTCCCTTCCTCTCTATCTCTTTCTCTTTTCCTTTCCTTCCACATTGTAAATTACAATACATACATTAAAAAGCTATCATGTGTATCTTTTTGCCTGTATTTAAAGCCTCAGTTCTAGGTTGGTATTAGCACTTTCGACAATTATTAGCACACTGATCCATTTTATGTCTTACCTAGTCTCTGACTCCCACATGTTGTGATAATTTCCACCTTTGACAAGACCTTCTGATACATGTTTCACCTGACCTTGGATATTAGTATCATAATATGTACATATATATATATCATGTAAATAAATGCAGTTATTCTATATCTGTCTATCTCCTTCTGGCTAATTTCACTCAACATGATTCTCTCCATGTCCATCCATTTATAGGCAAATTTCATAACTTCATTTTTCCTAACAGCTGCATAGTATTCCATTGTGTAGATGTATCAAAGCTTCTTATCCAGTCATCGATTCTCGGGCACTCTGGTTTCCAGATTCTGGCTATTGTGAATAGTGCTGCTATGAACATAAAAGTAGGGATGGTGTTTATGCTGCGTATTTTTGGCTTCCCAGGGTATATTCCCAGGAGTGGTATGGCTGGGTCAAATGGGAGTTCAATTTCTAGTCTTTGGAGGAATGTCCATATTGTTTTCCAGAAAGGCTGCACCAGCCGGCATTCCCACCAACAATAGATGAGTGTCCCCTTTTCCGCATCCATGCCAGCACTACTTGTTGTTCTTGCTCTTTTGGTTATGTGCCAGTCTCTGTGGTGTAAAATGGTATCTCATTGTTGCTTTGATTTGCATCTGCATGTTTACTTTTATAAAGAAGCAATTGCATATTACTTTCTTAAAAAAATAGTCCTGTGTTCTAGAATACCTATCATTTTGCATTCATAACAGCAATGTGTGAGTCTTGGTTTTGATATACACGGTTACTTCACTTCTACACACCAAAGTGTCCAACACCCTTGAACTCTTGACCATTGTCCTTATGTCCACCTCATTTCCCACCACCTCAAAGCCCCTCTTTCTTGGCATTCTCTCCGCCATTTGCTACCATTTGCTAACCAGATGAATGTGGTCATTCATTCAAGTTCATTTTTGGTGAATAATTTGCTTTTTTTATATGTAATTTGCTTTCTTGTTGAATTTTGAAAGTTCTTTTTTGTTTTAGGCCACACCCAGTGGTACTAAGGGCTTACTCCTGGCTCTGTGCTCAGGGTTCACTGCTGGCAGGCTTGGGGGACCATATGGGCTGCCAGGAATCAAACCCAGGTGGGCCGCATGCAAGGTAAAGCACCTTACCTGCTGTAATATTTCTCCAGACCCTGAGTTTTAAGAGTTCTTAACATATACTGTATTCAAGTACATTGTAAGATAATCTGGTCTGTAAATATTTTGTCCTATTCTATAGCTTCCTTTTGTATCTTAAGAGCCTTTGCAGAGCAAGATTATTTTTGGAGACTAATTTTTCTTTTACAAATATCAAGTCTAATAACTCTTTACACACTATTTTTTCTCTTTCCTCCTCACATAAATTTGCTTGTGTTATCATTGTCCACTGGTTTGTCTTTTCGTATTGTCTATGTATTAAGTTTTATTTATAGTACACATATGTGAAATGATTCGTTATTAAGCTTTTTCCTTCTGACTTACTTCACTTTGCATTTTCACTTTTCAGTTTCCTTGTGTTCCTTTTGTTTTCCCACAAATTTTGTTTTATATCTAAATAATATTCCATTGTATCAATGTACCAAATCATCTATGACAAGCACTTCAATTTCTTTCTTATTTTAGCTACTTAAAATACTGATATAATAAACATGAGAGAGAATATATTCATTGTGTTTATGGTTTTCTTCACTTTGTTTAATCACTGCAGTTTACAAAGCTATTCTTAATACAGTTGTTTCAGGCATTTAATGTTCCGGCACCAATCCTACCACCAGTGTAACCTTCATTCCACCATTTTCCTCAGTTTCCCCACCCACCCACCCCCCAAACCTGTCCCCTTTGCAGACACAAAATAATTTATTTTATATTGCTTGTTACAGCAATATACTAAGTTTAATTATAAGAAAAAGTAGTTCTATAAAATTTGTGAAAATTGTTCCCATCTCACAATGGTGTTCCTAAAGTCATTGTTGGAAGACTTACTGAACTGATGAGAGTTGAGCCTTCTCTGTTATGTTTTTGCTTATTGAGCTAGTATTATACTACTTTCCCAGGTAATTTGTTGTGCTCCTACTAGCCTGCCAGTATTGTGGAATTCAGAGGTGTTGCTCCATGTGCCCTAGGATCTGTGAAACTTGGACAATTCTCAGCCTACCCCCTCCAGAGGAAACCCCCAAAGTTTTCATTTTCAGCCTGAAAACTAGTGTACCTGTGAGTTTCATTAGATCAGTTGTGAGGCTGTGAATCTGGGCCATTTACACAGTTCTTATATGGTCAAAACTGTGGAATATGGGCATGGCTGCTAGGACTTTTGACATTAGGTAGGGGTGAGGAAAGCATGCTTGCCCCACTCCCAAGAAGGCCCCAGTTGTTTTCAGCATGAGGACTAGTGTACCTGGGAGTTTCATCTGCTTGGCATCTCTTCCAAGATTTACCAAGAAGCAGTGAAGCTGAACTGTTATATGGCAGTTATGAAGTGTAGGCGCAGCTGCTGGGGCTTCAGCAGGACAGGGACTTGGCACATCTTCTGAGATTAATCATGAGGCTGTGAAGCTAGGCCTTTTACATGGTGGAGGCTGTGGGATGTGTGTTTATGTTTTTATATTTTTTGTTAGATAGCGAAAAGTGGGATTGCTAGATCTGCAACTTCTTAGGAAAGTTTTTTCATAGCATTTTCTTAAATGGGCATACTGATCTACCAGTGGTTACATATCCAACAACAGTGTAAGAGAGCTTTTTTCTTTACACCTTCTCCAATACGTGTTGGAGAACAAAAGGCCCCAGTGTTTTCAGCCTGAGGGCCAGCATACCTGGGAGTTTCATCTGCTTAGTATGATATACTACAGGTAGTGTAAGCAGTAACTTGCTGAAAGACAGCAGGGTTGTGTCCAGTTTTTCACTGTTGTATATAAATCTGTCATCTATATTGTGTGTCACTGTAAGCATGTTACCTAAACTTCCTCTTTTTGTGAGATGTAACAATTTTCAACTGTTGACAAAACCCATTACCTTTTTGTTTTGTTTGTATTTTGATCCACACCCAGTGATACTCAGGGTTTGTTCCTGGCTCTGAACTCAGGAATTACTTCTGATGATGCTCAAGGGACCATATGGGATGCCTGGTATCAAACCCAGGTTGGCGCGTGCAAGGCAAATGCCCTATCTTCTGTACTACCTCCTCCGGCCCCTAGGTGTCCCACTTTTAACCATCGCATTTCTTTATCCAGTTATTCTAAAGACCACATAAAAGTGGTATCATCCTGTCTGGCATGCAGCTAACCCAAGTTCAAGCGCCAGCATCCCATAAAGTCCCCTGAGTACCATCAGGAGTAATTCCTGAGTATAGAGCCAAGGGTAACACCTGAACATTGCCAGTTTTGGCTCAAAAAACAAAAATCTTTCTGACTTCATTTAACATAGTATCTTCCAGTTCCATCCATGTTGTAGCAAATTGCATGATTTTATCATTCCTTACAGCTGCTTATTTGTATGTGAACCACATCTTGATGATCTACTCCATGTAGGACATCCGGTTGATTCCAAATCTTAAATAATGTACTAATTAATATAATAATGTATGCATACATCCTTTTGAATGAATGTTTTTCTGTGATGATGAGCTTTTTTGCATGTGCCTGTACATGTATATAGATAAATGTTCTTATCTATCATTGACAACACACATTCCATAAAGGGATATTTTAATCATTAGAAGTTTCAGTGCAAATATTATTTCCACAAAATAGAAGCTTTCTGTAGCATTCCTTGTGATCGATAATGAGGGAGGAAGTGTGCATGGTGTATATATAGATAAATGTGTGGGGAAATGCCAGGGGTTAAACTCAGGTCCTATACATGCAGTGCATGTACTGTGCCACTGAACTACAGCCCTGACTATAATATTTAATAATATACCCTGACTAAAATGTAGGTAAAGTTTTTATTAGGTTAGTTGTTTGGAAGATTGGGGAAATGAGAAAGAGAACAAAGTGCAGGCAGAAAAGCACTTTTAAATGTGGGCCATGTCTGATTTTTTTTTCATCAACTTACCCATGTTTCATGCTTTCAGATTTGACCCTTTACATGTCTGTCTTTGCCCACTTTCTCCTTTCCTGGTTCTTATTAAGGGTATGATACTATTGATTGCCCCATATATGGCCCCATTTATTTGGGTTAGGCAGTGGTCATGTGGCCACATAGCAAGCTCCAGCCAATCTTGTACAGAGGCTGTACCCTCTGCTGCCTGGACTTTTATCTTAAAGCTTATATGTGGTCTTGAAGCTTATATGTAACCTTGCCCAGTCTTCAGATACTCTGTATTGGAAAAGTTGGGAATATTCTTCTCTCATCACTCTAGGACATTTAGGAATGTTGTTTGTTTGGTTTTGAGGCCATGCCCATTATTACTTGAGAACTACTCCTGACTTGGTGCTCAGGAGGTCATGCAGTGCCAGGAATCAAAACTGGAGCTCAGCATGCAAAGCATTTGCTCCAGCCCTTTGTGCTATCACACTGGCCCCTGAAAATATTTCTGGGATGGGAGTATTGGGCTACACATGAAATGCTCAGGTGCTATTTTTGGCTCGGTACTCAGAGTAACCACTGACTGTTCAGGGGACCATATGCAGTGCTTGGGCTTGAATATGGGTCAGGTACATGTAAGACAAGTACCTTACCTCCTATACTATCACTTCATGCCCAACCCACCCCAAGAATATTCTTTGCAGGGGCCAGAGCGATAGCCCAGCGGGTAGAGCGTTTGCCTTGCACGTGGCCAGCCCATGCTGGCCCGAGTTCGATCCCCTGCATCTCATATGGTCCCCCAAGCACTGCCAGGAGTAATTCCTGAGTGCAGAGTCAAGAGAAACCCCTGAGCATTGCCGGGTGTGACCCCCCCAAAAAGCAAAAAAAAAAGAATATTCTTTGCAGAAGAGTGGTCTCTGGATTAGTGGATGCCATACTTCTCCAGCCCTTTGTGCTCAGAATATCCATGATACCCTGGGTGGTGCTAGGAGCCTCCAGGATCAAATCTGCAGTACTGCACCCTACAATGTTCTTGGGACCACCTCGTCAGAAATCAAATGAGTTAACTGCATGCTAGGCACACAAACTAAACACTGTGCAATCTTACAGTCCCCTACTTGACAGAAATCCTTTGATTTGTCTGATTTCTTACTGCTACTTCTTGGAATCTATAGGACAGTGTTGGCTTCCCTCTCGAATGGATGTGCATATGTTTACCATTTTATTCACTGTTGTTCTTTTTTTCCCAGGATGCTCCAAGATGAAACGTCATAGAGCTCTCAGTAGCAGTGATAGTTCAGATGAAAGTGAGTAGAGCTGGTAACTCCTTGAAGATTTTTTCCTTGACTTGTAACCAAGTTGTTGCATGTACTTTTCGGAGGTTAAAAAATGTTTCTAGGATGGAAAACAGGTCCATTTTTTATTATTTTAAATTCCATTAGAAACAGATAAATTAGTAGGAAGATTTGATTTTATATGGCATATGACATTAATTTGTTTCACTTCCATTTATCTAAGCAACAAAAAATCCAATCGTATAATGATTTAACTGCACTTTTCTAGGAAAAAAGAAAAGTAGGAAATCTAAAATGATAGTATGTACAATTCTAATTGCAGTTCCAATACTAAATGTTTGACTAGATGATCCAACATTTGTAAAAGACAATAGCACTTAGAAAAAATTATGAAGGATACACAGAATGGTAGCACTACATTTTTTTAGTTTATTCAGTTGTGGAGACTTTTTTCTCCGTGTAGAAGGAACATGGATAGTTGCTCTAAAATGTTTATAAGGCTTGATTATACTACGTCTAATCTCTTTAGCATTAGCATTGGTTTGAATTGGAAAGTCACCTATAGGTGTTGTTAAACTCCATTAGGAGTCTTTCTAGGATTCAATTTAACTTTTTCAGTGGTATGAGATAACCACTCGTTTCCATCATATGCTTAATATGTTCTTGAGTAACTTCTAGTAATATGACATTTAATTATATTAGTAGATAATAGGTCTCTATTTTTTAATTTTTTATTATACCACCATGAGATATACAGATATAGAAGTGTTCATATTTGAGTTTCAGTCATACAGTGTTCCAGCACCCGTCCTTCCACCAGTGCCCATTTCCCTGTCCCATGACTCCCCCTACCTGTGTCTATGGCAGGCAATTTTCACCCCCCCTTTCTCTCTCCCTTTTCTTACACATTGTGGTTTGCAATACATACAGTTAGAGGTTATCATGTATACCCTATTGTCTACTCAATGCTCAGTTCTATGCTGGTATTATCATTTACAATAATTATTAGTACACTGTTCCTTTCTCTGTATCACCTAACGTCTGACTCCCATACATTTGCAGTAGGTTCTAGCCACTGACAAGACCTCCTGATCCATGTTTTGTCTGGCCTTGGATATTGGTATCATGCTATTTTTTTATATCCTGCAAGTAAATGCAGTCATTCTATATCTGTCCTTTTCCCTCTGGCTAATTTCAGCATGATCCTCTCCATGTCTGTCCATTTATAGGCAAATTTCATAACTTCATTTTTCCTAACAGCTGTGCAGTATTCCATTGTGTAGATGTACCACAGCTTCTTTATCCAGTCATCAGTTCTCAGGCACTCTGTTCTCATTATTTTTTACGACTATCTTTTACAGATCCTTCTACTTCCTTCATTTCTGGATCAATGTATAGGACCAAATCCAACACTTCGAATGAACGGAAGAAGCCTGCTGAGGTAAGAGCAAACATTCAGTTAATCTTAAATTCATTACTTGTATCTAATCTGTGATTGCTGGAAAAAATCAAACATTCAGTTTTAGACTTAAAAATAGATACCTACCTTTTGCTTATATACCAGTAATATCTAGATCTCAGATCTATGAGAAGTAAACTATATGCTAATTAATACACTTGTTTTCTAATGAACTGGTTTTTTTTCTAGAAAGATTATATTTTCTTTTCCCTTAGGAAAAGAATGCTTCAGGCTAGAAATTGCAACAGCTTTATGTGGCACATATTTATCGCAGAAATAGAGCAGAAGAGAAAAGTTTGTCTAGGGCAGGTTTGTTTTTTCCCCACTGTGGTTGAGGACCATGTAAGACTCGTGATAGTTATACTTACAGAATTTATTTTCATTAAATATAAGTGAGATTGGAGTATGTTTGTGAAAGAGGAATAGAGGGAGAGAGACTTAAGATGCCAATTGTATTTTTTTGCTATTGTGTTTGAGAGACTGACAGACACGGGGGCAGAGCTGCTACTGGCTCTCCCTGTGCCCAGCTGCTCACGGGGCACCTGGGAGGGATGACGGGTTCTAGCCATGGCCCACCACCCCAGCAGAGCCTTGCAAGAAGCCAGACGACCCCCCACTCCATGAGGGCCTCCACTTTCCACATCCAGACTTCCTCCTCGTCAGAACTCCACCCAGCAAACCAGCCTATCACAGCCCGGCTCACAAGGCCACAGCGACCGAGCGGTTCATCAATAAATGCTGGATTTAGAGATGACTACAAGAGTATGCTACCCGCACGGCAGAGCCTGGCAAGCTACCTGTGTCGTATTTGTTTTGCCAGATACCAGTAACAATTATAGACCTCATTCCCATGACCTGATGGAATGGTTTGAGGCTTTTTTATGTTCCTGGAGCAAGCAGGTGCCCTTGGGCTCTACTTGCATGAGACAGGACATATGGAGATGTTACTGGTGCCGCTTGAGCAAATCGATGATGAACGGGAAGACAGTGATACAGTGATACAGTGATTCCCTTTAGGAAAAATGGTAGTCTTATATTTTAATTTCATTTTGGCGATGACATTTCTGTGCCTGGCTTTACTATATACTAACCTAAGCAAAAATATGGAAACCTACTCAAATATCTGGCCTATAATTACAAAGTTAACAGGTGGCAGCAGTAAAGGAAGGGATATGGATGATTAATCTGTTATCATAACATTGACCTTATCACAATTACCTCTCGTAACTATCAACTATTCAATCTTTAATTGCCAGGAGTTTCATATTCTGTTTGCCAAAATTAAGCTATTGAAAGAATTTCTTTGAGGACTTCTGAAAATACTGATTTTAGGCCCACTCCACCCTGTGACACAGTGAATTAGTTTTTCTAAGCAGGATGCTGGAAATCTGAGTTTTAAAAAATTACTCTAGAGCCAGAAAGTCAGTTCAGTAGGCTAAGTGCGTGCAAAGCAGAGTCAGGTGTAACCCCAGGTATCTCTGAGTGTAGCCCCCAAAACCAAAATAGAAGAAAAAGTGACTCATGTTACTTTTATAATCAGAATCAAGAGAATAATCATACTCTCTTCTTTCATTCCCCCAATAAACTAAAGTAGGTATGATTCTTTTTCACTAAAGGTCACACCCAGTGGTTTCTGGGGGTGTGTTCCTGGCTATATGCTCAGGGGGACCATATGCAGTACCAGGGATTGAACTGCTGTACTTTCTCTTTTTGCTAGGAGGGATCTTTGTAATGCCTGGTGTTGGGTGATGCCTAACTTTTAAGTTTCAACTACACTTAGCTTGCAGCCCCTCCCAGCTCTGCTGGGAGGCTCTGAATCAGCTCTGGTGCTTGTAAATGCCAGGCCACCTGAAGTGCTGCATTTCAATAGAGTTGTTTACCCTGTAATCCTCCCTAGATAGCCCAGCCCACAATAGGCTGGACTGGGAAGTTTTTGGATTTTTGTCTATAAAATAAGCTAGCAGAAGAGAGAAGCTTTCTTTTGCCATTTTGACTTCCCCTGCCAGTCCGTCCTCTCCGTTTTCTGTTGGGTCTCAACATGTGGTGGCAGCCATCTTGGCCTACACGTGGCTGGGGCCTAACTGGGAATTCAGAGTCCGAAGTTTTCCCTGTTCTTGGATTGTATATTGGAACCTGTGATAGTAAACCCCTTTTAAAACTGTGCGGAGTGGGCCGGAGGAATAGCCCAGCGGGTAGGGCGTTTGCCTTGCACGAGGCCGGCTTGTGCCGGCCTGGGTTCGATCCCGGCATCCCATATGGTCCCCGAGCACCGCCAGGAGTAATTCCTGAGTGCAGAGCCAGGAGTAACCCTGAGCATCGCCGGTATGACCCAAAAAGCAAAAAAAAAAAAAAAAAAAACTGTGCCGGAGTCCTGAGATTTCATCCATTCCCGCCGCCCGGCTTTGGAAGTAGAAGGGAACTTCGCTTCCTGGTATTGTTGGGGACCCCAGAAGCTCCCGACACCGGAGATCAAACCTGGGTCATTATCTCTTCTCTTTGGCCCAAAGCTTTGGTAGGTAAGAAATAGAAAATGATACCAGTGTCAGGTATTTATAATCAAAGTCTCAGCAATGAGGAGGGAATAAAACTTGGATAATAAAGAAAACAGGGGCCAGAGTGATAGCCCAGCGGGTAGGGCATTTGCCTTGCATGTGGCCCGCCTGGGTTCGATCCCCAGATACCATATGGTCCCCGAGCACCTCCAGGAGTAATTCCTGAGTGCAGAGCTAGGAGTAACCCCTGAGCGTCCCCGGTGTGACCCAAAAAGCAAAAAAAAAAAAAAAATGGCTAGAATTGAATAGAGGCTGCGAACACAGGCAGATGAAAAAGGAACATGGAATCATTAGCAAAAAGAAGTAGAAGAAATAAGTGGGAATTGACAGATGTAACAAGCACATATCACAAGTGAGGCCAAAGACAGCTTCAAGGAGTCAGTGGAGAGACTCAAGCAAATAGTACAGGTGGGGTGGGAAGGCATTTGCCTTGCACACAGCTGACCCAGGTTCGATCCCTGGCATCCCATATGGTTCCCCAAGCACCACCAGGAGTCATTCCTGAGTGCAGAGCCAGGAGTAACCCCTGAGCAGCACCAGGTATGACCCAAAAAGCATGAATGAATAAATGAATGAATGAATGAGTCAGTGGAACCACTGTGAATTCTTTTCTTCCCGTTATTCTAGAAACAAGTAATATCAACTTCTATCTGCCTCTTTTTGGTTTGTGGGCATCACTCAGTGGTGCTTAGGAATAGAACCGAGGACATCACACTTGTAAGATAAATGCTCTACCACTGAGCCACATATTGGCCCCTAAAATTTTTCTGGTGTCAGAGATCAGGACTCAAATCCAGGTCTCATGCCTGAAAGATAATTTGCTTTTCCACTGAGCCATATCCATAGCTCCTTTTGTCCCGTTTATGAGTGTTCATTTCAAATGGGTTTTTTTTTTTGGTGGGATAGGGGGATTATTTCCTATGTGTTCAGGGGATCTCACCCAGTTAAACCAGCAGTTCAATACAGTCTGGGACCTGAATTGCTGGGAATTACCTGGATCACCCTGGAGGTTCCTGGAAGGCCTCCAAGGCCACAACTGACAGTGTTTGGAGTCCTTCAGGGCTTATGATGTGATGCTAGAGTTCGAGCCAGGGGTGACCACATGTAAGACATGCCTCTTAACTCCTGTACTATCTATAACCCATTTTTATACACATAAAATGTTTTATTTATACACTAGGATCTAGCTACAAAGTTATTTACAATAAGGTTTCAGACATACAGTGCTCCCACCTTTAATCCCACTGCCTGGTAACTTCATCCATGTGTCAGTTTCCCTTTTTTAATAGCATTATACCATTTTTACTGCCTCTGTTTGCTTCAGATGGATATTTTAAGATTCACTTAGAAATGTAAATCATTTCTTCTAGTGGGTAAGTAGGACCAAAACAGAATTAGACTGCATTTGTTTTGATCTGCAGCTGTAGATTTGGATGAAGTTATCAAAGGCCATCTTAATCTAACCATATAATTACAGATCTTATGAAAACTGATAACAGAGAAAATATATTTCATTTTAGTATAACTCAAGATAAGCTGTTCATATAACAAAATAGTGATTTTGTGTTATTAGTATTTATCTTATATGTTTATTATTGGCATACTTAGAGTTGAGGATTATATGCTTTCTTTTCAGTATTTCTGAAAACCATGGATTTTATAACTACCACTCTAATGATCACCTAGATATGAACTTGTTGGTTTTTCTAATACTTGTTTTACAGAAAAGCTGCAAAGACAGAACAGAATTTGTGTTTATCACAAATGAAATTTAATTTTCCCTGAATGTTAATAGTATCTTCCAGTATGGTACATTCATTTGTCAAAACTAAGAAGTCAACTTGACATTTTACAATTAACTAACCTTTAGTCTTGATTAGAATTTGACCCTTTTTTCCATTAATATCCCATTTCTGTTCCAGAATTCAGTCAGAGTATTAAAGATAATTAGTATTATAGTATGTTTCGTTACCGTGCTCACCCTTATCTCCTCTGATCTGTGACAATTTCTTAATTTTCCCTTGAATTTTGTGCATCGACAATATTGGAAAATACTGTCCAGATATGTAGAATGTCTCCCAATCTGGGTTTGTTTCATGTTTGTTTTTCGTTTTTGGGGGCCACATCTGGTAAATGTTTGTTTTCTTTTTAAAATTGGACTATGATTTGGGAGAGAGAATAAGTACCCTTCTTATAAAATTATATCAGGAGATCATGATATTCATATCACTGATAATGTTATCAATGTTAATATTTATTATTTGGTTAATGTTAATTTTTATTATCTGTTTATGAAGTTTCTCTGTTGTAAAGCTATTCTCCAGTTCTTTATCTGTTCTTTTGTTTGAAAGAAGGGCAGGGAGATGGCTCAAAGGGTAGAACACATGTCTTTTATGCAGGAACCCAGGTTCAATCCCTGACACCTCTTGATCTCTTCCTGAGCACCGCCAGGAGTGACCCCTCCAGGACCTCTGGGGACGGCCCCAAAACCAAAAATAAAAGTCACAAAGTTTGGTCTACTGTTAAGAGGGTTGTGGGGGCTCGGGAGCTGAGAGGAGGAATTAAGATGCCTTCCGTAGAAGGAAGAATAGTTCACATCTTTATTTAGTAATTTTCAATAAGGCAGATTTATCCCTTCATTTAAAAATGTGTAAGTATAGGCTAGTGTATGTTTATTTCATTTTTTGTGTTATCCTGTTCTAGATAAGTTACTGTTTTTCTCAAATAATTTAACAAATTAGTGAAATAATCTTTATTCTTTTTACAATTCTATTGATTTCTGCCTATTATTTTCAAAATTCTTGCTTTAGATTTATTTTGTGATTTTTCCTCTTGGTTCTTAAGGTTAAGTGTTTATTTTCATTTTTATTCAGTAAAATATACATATTTATTTCCCCTCAGACTCCTGTTTGACCTATGGGTAATTTATAAATGCATTATTTAGCTTCCAAACATTTTGAGTCTTTCCTGCTGTCTTGATATTATTTCTAGTTTGAATCTTTTTTTGTTAAAGATCGGTCTGCTTGATTTCAGTTCTTCTGTATTTCTCTAAGTTTAACAATCAGATAACATCAAATAAAACTAAGTAGTAGTGTGGTCTCTCATGTATTACTCCTGTTGCTTATTTTTTGTTTGTGTTATGGATCAAATCTAGGGCTTTGTACATGTGAAGCATGCACTTTATAGCTTCTTTTTTTTCTTTTTTGGCTTTTTGGGTCACACCCGGCAATGCTCAGGGTTTTCTCCTGGCTCTGCACTCAGGAACTACTACTGGCGGTGCTTGGGGGACCATATGGGATGCCGGGATCGAACCCGGGCCGGCACAGGCCGGCCAGGCACAAGGCAAACGCCCTACCCACTGGACTATCACTCCGCCCCAATAGCTTCTTTATCTTCCTTGTGAGATCCCAGTTGGGTATCTGGAGGAAAAACTTTACAAGAGGGTGAAAAACTTGTGACTACAAGCCCCAGGAATTTGATTTTTTTTCTCATTTTGTTTTATTTCTTGGACCATACTCAGTGCTGCTTAGAGGTTGCTCATGGTGTTGTTCAGGGAACCATGCAGTGCCAGGGATTAAAACCAAGCCTTCTACATGAAAAGTATGTGCTCAGCCTGATGAGCTGTCTGTCTGATCCCAGCCCCCCAGAAATTTTATATTCTTTGGACCCTATTGATTCGTCAGATTTTCTACTTAAATGTATTCCTACAACCGGTATACCTCTCTGAGTCGGCTGTTAGTCCTGTGACTTATTTCTCTGATGAATTACTAATAGCTTATTAATTGGCAGCCTGTCCTGCCTTTTTCTTCTTGTATATATGAGTTTTCTTTTTTCTGACTCCCTCTGTAGCAATATTCAAATTAAAGCCTTACATTTTTACTGGGGATTACTGCTTCAGTCCCTGCTATGAGTTTTTAATACCGTGTACTAAACTTTTCTTCATTTCTGCTTATTGTATTCTCATTTCAGCTCATAGTTTCTTTGCTTTGTTGACTACCTATTCCATCATTTCTTTGGGCTCATTTTGGGCTCATCATAGTGTCACTAAAGTCATTGAGGATTTACTGAGCTGGATGGTGCTGGTTAAGCCTTCTGTGTAACTGTTTTCACTCACTGAATTCGGTGGGCTTTTTTATGTTATCATCCCTTTTGGGTTTGTAGTGCTCCTGCTCTGAGGGTGAATCTTTGCATTTAGCACCCATGAACTCTCAGAGTAATTGGGCTGGGAGTTTCTCTTTTCCTTTCCTGCCTTCACTTAGGGAGTATAACTGCGTGCAGTGTGAAATTTGATAAGTAGCTGTCAGACAGCTGCATCAGCGGCCTCAAATTTTCAGAAGGTGTGCATGTGGCCCCTTTGAAATGGCAGAGGTTGAGTCTGGAGATTAATCTCACTTCGTATGGTATGGCAGCAGACAGGTTCAGGAGGTGTGGATGTGGTCCTGTTGAAATGACAGCACAATCATGATTATTTGGTTTTCCCATCTACCACAGACTCAGAAGCCATAAGCTTGCAAAAGCACAGTTTTGGCACAAAATGGCACATTGAGAAATGAGGGAGAAACTTGAAAAAATAAATGTCATATATCATCTATTGTATGAAAATTGCTTATACTACCCCTTGTACTATCCCTGGTAGGGTATTTGCCTCACATGTGGCTGACTCGGGTTCAATCCCCAGCATCCCATATGGAATTACTCCAAGCACTGCCAGGAGTAATTCTTGAGTGAAGAGCCAGGAGTAATAATAATTGGTTTCCAATTGATGTCAGTCTATAGACACAAAAGTGTTCTATTTATTTCAAACTGTAAAAGCAGCATTTGTGTGGAAAATAACCCAAATGATTATTAAAGATTTTAACTTATACGAATACAAACTTTGTTTCGTGGAAGAAAATAGTTGTAATAGTACTTTCGTTATCATATAAGAAAAAGCTTGTATTCATTGCTGATTTTTTTCTGCTTTAAATGGTTGATTTTACTAGATAACCTAAACATATTTTATTTCCTTATGATTGCATAATTCTGAGAACAAATTTTCTTAAAATTTTATTTTAGACATCATGGTTTACAATAGCGTTAATGATAGGGCTTCATGCATAACACATTCCTGCACCACCCTTTCCACCAGAGAGGCAGCTTCCCTTTCACATTGTCCCACTCCCCCCATCCCATTTCTCCCATGATAAACCTTGTAACAGATACACGGGGCAGAGCTGCTACCAGCTCTCCCTGTGCTCGGCTGATCATGAGATATCCGGAAGGGAAGGCGGGTTTCAGTCCTGGCCCGCCATTCCAATAGAGCCTCGTGAGCCCACACCATGAGGGCAGCCATTTTCAACATCAGGACTCCACAGGTGATCAGAGCTCTACCCAAGAGAAAAGCCGATCTCTCCCCATTGTGGCCTCGCGGATCATCTGTAAATACATCAACTGAGAGAACCTACCTACTACTGAGACTATCCTATCCACACAGCAAAGCTTGGCAAGCTACCTCTGTCATATTTGATATGCCAAAACAGTAACAATTATAGACCTCATTCCCATGACCTGAACGAAATGGTTTGAGGCTCTTCGTGTTCCTGGAGTGAGCAGATGCCCTTGTGTTACACTAGCACATGACAGGGACATATGGAGATGTTACTGGTGCCTGCTTGAGCAAATCGATGAATAACAGGAAGACAAGTAACACAAGAAACCTTGTAATAAAGACCAGTACTCAGTTTCTGTTGCCTTTAGGTATTTGCTATACCCCTACTTCATTTCTTTATATCCCACTTAATGAGAGAGATCGTTCTATGTGTCCTTCTCCTTCTAACTTCACTCAACATGATACTCTCCATTTCCATCCATGTAGCAGCAAATTGCATGATTTCATCTTTTCTTAAAGCTGAGTAGTATTCTATTATATATATGTGCCATAGTTTCTTTATCCAGTCATCAGTTCTTGAGCGCTTGGGTTATTTCAAGATTTTGGCTACCATGAATAGTGCTCCAATGAACATAAGAGTGTAGTTTTAGGCCCTTGGAGTAGATGCCAAGTAGTGTAATTGCTGGCTGACTTAGAAACTCGATTCCTAGGTGTTTTTTTTTTTTTAAAAGAGTTCATATTATTTTTCCAAAAAGGGAAAACGGTTAACATTCCCACCAGTAGGATTGAAGGCCCCCTTTTTTCCCACATCCATGCCAGCCTGGTTGTTTTTATTCTTTATGATATGTGACGGAGACTCGCAGACATGGGGCAGAGCTGCTACTGGCTCTCCCTGTGACCAGCCGCTCACGAGGCGCCCGGGGAGGGATGGTGGGTTCTAGCCCTGGCCCACCATCCCAGCAGAGCCTCGCAACAAGCCAGACGACCCCCACTTCATGAGGGCCTCCATTTTCCACATCCGGACTTCTCTCTCGTCAGACCTCCACCCAGCAGACCAGCCTATCAGCGCCCGGCTCATCGAGTTCCACCCTGCAGCAGTCTTTCTTAAATCCGGCTCAGGTATGCGGTCCAGAGACTCGCAGACATGGGGCAGAGCTGCTACTGGCTCTCCCTTGTGACCAGCCGCTCACGAGGCGCCCGGGAGGGATGGTGGGTTCTAGCCCTGGCCCACCATCCCAGCAGAGCCTCGCAACAAGCCAGACGACCCCCCCACTCCATGAGGGCCTCCATTTTCCACATCGGACTTCTCTCTCATCAGACCACCCAGCAGACCAGCCTATCATTGGTCAGCTCGCAGCGGCCGTGGTTCATCAATAAATGCCGGACTTAGAGATGCCTACAATAGTATGCTACCTGCACGGCAGAGCCTGGCAAGCTACCCGTGTTGTATTTGATATATATGCCAAATACCCGTAACAATTATAGACCTCATTCCGGAATGTATTGAGGCTCTTTATGTTCCTGGAGCAAGCAGATGCCTTGGGCTCTACTAGCATGAGATAGGACATATGGAGATGTTACTGGGGCCCGCTCGAGGAAATCGATGATGAACGGGAAGACAGTGATACAGTGATACAGTGATATGTGACAGTCTCTGAGAAAATTATTTAAGGTTAATTCCTTTTATTAAATATAGTTACTGTTTATATACAGGGGTTTTTTCTTTGGGGGTGACACATCTGTTGTGGTCAGTTGTGTATACTTTTCAGTTTTAAGTGACTGAGTCAACACAGATCAATTCTTCTGCTCCATTCACATGGAACGGACAGTGTTCCCCTTTTGTGTCATACAGTGAGTTAAGTGTTTTTGGGTTTTTCTCTTAAAAAGTATTAGAGAAGTTTTCAGACTTTGCATAAGAAATTGCCCACTGGACTCTTCACACTTTAGATTTTTATTGATATGTCTTGAAACATGATGCCCTGGATGGTGATTTTATAATGCAAGTTTATTACTTTTCTCACTCTAGTAAGAAATGGGTAGCAGGAGTTATCTTACAGCTTCCATGTTAGAATAAAAATGCTTTCAAACTTCTACTACTGTGTTTGATAGCAGAGAGGGTATATGTTATGAAACAAACTATTCACCTTTTCACTAGATTCATTTTATGAATATTTTTATAATCGAACTTATATATTATGTTTATTTTTACCAGTACTGTTTATTTTTAATTATTTTGATAGTTCTGGAGTTTATAATATACATCAACACAGCCTTCAGATATTTCATGTATAATGTAAGATTCTTAAAATAGTGTTTACTATTTCTTCTCTGTTAATCTTTTATGCTGCTTTTGTCACACTGTTTATATCTATATTTCAAAAGTCTACAGTGCATTGTTATTATATCTGCAGTATCTTCTAAATTTAAAAAAAGTCTATTTGTTTCTTAAAAGTAAGTTTCCTACTGAGATGGCTCATGTGAACAATAAAGCTAGAGCAGTTCATGAAGGGCATTTTCATTGTGTGGCTCTGGCAGGTTGAGCATTGATATTCTAATTAAATTCATAGTTAAGCCCTCTTTGTTTCTGCAAGCATATGAGAGGCCAAGATGTGTGTGCACTCTTGCAATGGGCATGGCTGCTGCACTGTACGTTAGCCCGTGAATCCCCTTTTTTGACCATAAATGAGCAATTATCTGGTAAGTACAAAACCTTTTTGTTTCAAGAACTTTTCAGGAAACTACCAGTGCTTATAAAATAGACACACAAGAACTTGTTAAACTTCTCGATTTCATTACCTAGGTCACTGTCAACATTCTGATCCCTCAGTGACAATCTTTAATTTAGCAACTAATGGTCATAGTCTTTATTTTGTGAAATTGCTGCCCTGTAGGATGTCGCTTAAGGTTTTTAGTGGGGCTCTTGGTTATGAACTTTCGTCTTTGAGAGCTAGATAATGCACATTTTAGTTGGGCCCTGAACTCACATCTCCTGTACTTTCCATCAGCAATTAGTTGACTGTATTGGAGAACTCAGCTATATATTTCATTTTTTATGGGGAAAAGCTGATATTGTGATAATAAAATAATTGCTGCTAAAATTCAGTTAGAAATTCGCATAAGTCCAATACCATGTTATATCCTATATCTAAGTTAATACAGTTAACTCTTAAGCCCTGTGTGGTAACTCTTAGGATTATCCCTGATTTACAAGTGAATAAACTGAAATGCAGAGAATCTGGGTAACTTACCCCAAACTACAAGGTAGTGAAATTAATAAACTAATCTAAATAACCTGTCCCTGAACCCATTTTTATTTTGTTTCTTTGCTTTTTGTTTTGGAACCACATCTGGCAATGTTCAGAAATTACTCCTGGTTGTGCACTCAGGGATTGCTTCTGGAGGGGCTTGGGAAACCATATGTGGTGCCAGAGATCAAAACTGGTCAGCTACATGTAAGGCAAGTGCCCTGCCCACTGTATTATCTCTCCAGCTTCTTTAATTTATTTTGTTTGTTTTTGTTTTGGGGTGAACCCATTTTTTAAAAGATTTTTATGTAGGGGTTACAACGAACAAGTAAGTGCTCAGAACTGGGTGCTAACATTGCTAAATGTGGCTACCTGGGTCCTACCCAGTGGCACTTGGGATGGCTGTGTGGTGTCAGGCATCAAACCTAGAGCCTCACGTGTACTAAGCAAGTTCCCTACAATTTGAGATAGGTCTTCGACCTCTTTTTAGAGACTTTTTATTAGAGTTTTAAGCTATATAAAACATGCCTGGTTCAGATACCATACTTTGAAACAAAACACATTTAAAGAGAATGAGCTTTTGTCTTTCTTCCCTGTTTTCTCCCAGGTCCCCAAAGTAAACTCTTTTTTTTTTGCTTTTTGGGTCACACCCGGCGATGCTCAGGGGTTACTCCTGGCTCTGCACTCAGGAATTACTCCTGGCGGTGCTCGGGGACCATATGGGATGCAGGGGATCGAACCCAGGCCGGCATGGGCCGGCCGTGTGCAAGGCAACGCCCTACCTGCTGGGCTATCGCTCCGCCCTCCAGAGTAAACTCTTTAAAAAGTTTTTGATCCATCCTTTGTTTCTTTATGAAAATATATACAAATTTGTCTGTGCCCAGTATATGCTATAAAACTCACATCTCTATCCAAGATATACTGTTGCTATTTTTTTCTAACCTATATTCATTTTTTTTTTTTTGCTTTTTTGGGTCACACCCGGCGATGCTCAGGGGTTACTCCTGGCTCTGCACTCAGGAATTACTCCTGGCGGTGCTCGGGGGACCATATGGGATGCCAGGGATCGAACCCGGGCTGGCATGGGCCGGCCGTGCAAAGGCAAACGCCCTCCCGCTGGGCTATCGCTCCGGCCCCTATATTCATTTTTAAAACCTAAAAAAACTCGTTAACAGAAGCAAATTTATGAGATCAGTCTAGTAAATGTATTTCTTATCACTTTGGAGACATCTGCATGGGTGCTGAATTCTAGCATTTTGTGTTCTGCCTCATACTTGAGATACTTGACTTGATAGCTTGATAAGGCAGATGCACTCAGCCTTGAGCGAAAATGCTTCTCTAGAAATCTTGGATCTGATGACTCTTTAATATAATTAATTAATCTATAAAACCAAAATCAGATTTCTTTTTAAATGCTTTTTATTTAATTATAAAGCTGATTTACAAAGTTATTGATCGTTGAGTTTTAGACATATAATATGAAGTAAGTATTCTTAGGTAAGTCTGTTGTTTTCCTTGAAGGTAGAAGGAGAAATAATAGTTGTTGAATTTAGTCTTCATTGTCTTAAGTAAATAGGCATTGATTGATATTTATTAGTGTTCAAACACTGAGAATTCCTAGAATTCTGAAAGCGCCTATTTTCTGGAGAATTGATATTCTGAAACCATGGACAAAGGGCGAGGTTTGTTTGCCTCTACTTTTATATCTTTGTCTCCTGTCATAAGGTTACTCTTCTGTTGAATAAATGCTTGGTTACTACAGCAGCAGTAGCTAATTTTTACAAACTGAGTCTCTTAAAACAACAGTAATTTTCCTTCACAGATGTGGAATCCAGATGTCTAAAATCAGCTAGGGTCTTGTTTCCTTCAGATACTTTAGGGGAAATCCCATTCTTTACCTCTTTCAGGTTCTGGTGCCTATTTATTGATTTGTAGATCAATAAGTCACTCCAATCTCTCTTCATGGTCGTGCTGCCTCCTCTCTGTCTCAAAATCTCACTTTTCCTTCCTGTTATATATATATGCTTGCTGTTAGATTTATAGCCCACCTAGGTTTCCTAGGATAATTTCATCTCAGAATTCTTTTTAAATTTTGAATTGATAATCTGTGGTTTACAGTGCTATCAGTAATGGTTTCATGCATGTGACTCCAACATCACACACGCCACCAGTGTATCCCTCCCTCTCCAATACCCCACCTTACCAATCTCTCCCCAACTCAATTGCATGGATCAATTCTCCAATTATATTGCCGTTAGATCTTTGTTGCTACCTTGCTGTTTATCATGTAAGTCACATATGAGAGAGATCATTCTGTGCATCCCTTTCCTTCTGACTGACTTCACTCAGCATGATAGCCTCAGGCTCCATCCATGTTGCTGCCCGTAGCATGATTTTGTTCTTTCTTAGAGCTGCATAGTATTCCACTGTGTATATGTATAATCACAGGCGATCCATTCATCAGTAATTGGGCATTTGGGTTGTTTTCATATCTTGGCTATTGTACTAAGTGCTACAATGAACATAGCTGGTATACATATCCTTTGGAATTAATGTTTTTATATTTGGGGAATAGATGCCAAGAAATGATACCATGTGCCATGTGGTAGGAATAGAACTACCATACCACTTCAGAATTCTTTTTTTTTAGCTTTTTGGGTCACACCCGGCAATGCTCAGGGGTTTCTCCTGGCTCTGCACTCAGGAATTACCCCTGGCGGTGCTAGGGGGACCATATGGGATGCCGGGGATCGAACCCAGGCCGGCAAAGGCCTGCTGCGTGCAAGGCAAAGCCCTACCCGCTGGGCTATCGCTCTGGCCCCCAGAATTCTTTTTAATGTGGTGGGGCTTTGGTTGTTGGACCACATCCAGTGGTATTTAGGGCTTAACTCCCAGCGGTCGGGACCACATGGGGTGTCAGGGATCCAACCTGGATTTGCTAGTGCAAGGCTTTTACCTTCTGTAATATCTCTCCAGCCCCATCATCTCAGAATTCTTAAGTTAATAACACCTTCAAGAATGATTATCACAAACGTGTAGGAGTCAGAGATTAGGTAAGACAGAAAATGGAACAGTGTGCTAATAATTGTCGAGGGTACTAATGCCAACCTAGAACTGAGCATTAAATAGAGGCAAAAGGATACACATGCCAACCTCTTAATGTATGTTCTGTAATCCATAGTCTGGAAGGGAAGGAAAAGAGAAAGAGAGAGAAAGGGAAAGAAATAAAGAACCTGCCATGGAGGGGGCTGTGGAAGGGGAGGGAACCGGGGACGTTGGTGGTGGGAGATGGGCACTGGTGGAGGGACGGGTGCTAGAACACTGTATGACCAAAACCCAAATATGAACTTTTTAATTGTATATCTTTTTATTTGTATATCTCACGGTGGTATAATAAAATACTTAAAAAATAAAATTAAATAAAAAAAAAAGAATGACAGGCCAGGGCCGGAGCGATAGCCCAGCGGGTAGGGCATTTGCCTTGCGACGCAGCCGCCCATGCCGCCCGGGTTCGATCCCGGCATCCCATATGGTCCCCGAGCACCGCCAGGAGTAATTCCTGAGTGCAGAGCCAGGAGTAACCCCTGAGCATCGCCAGGTGTGACCCAAAAAAAGCAAAAAAAAAAAAAAGAATGACAGGCCAGAGATAGAATAAGAATTTCTTTGCATAAATGAAGCCTGGATTCCAGAAAATAAAATGTGTTAAGAAAAAATAATATTCAGGACAGAGAGATACTACAAAAGGCAATAGTTTTTTGTCTTGCATACTGCCAATTTGGTTCAATCCCTGGAACCACATATGTTCCCTCAGTCCCAACAGGGAGTGATTCCTGACTGCAGAGCCAAGAGTATTCCCCGAGCATCACCAGGTGTGGCCCCAAAACAAAAAGCAGGTCCTAGTCAAAAAATATTCGTAGGTTTCAGAAATTAGTATGTGGATGCATATTTTTGGGGGGCTACCATTCAGTCAACAACAGTATGTTCCCAAGCTCTTTAGGAAATTACACTGAGTAGATTTTCAGAAGCAGTTATATCGAATACTGCTTGTGCTATGTGATTAGATGGTGCGATATTGTTAATCCCAGAGCATGACTTTGTAATCAATTTATCTTGTGAAGTGTATCACTTGGAAAATAATGAAATATTTTATAAGGTTAAAAATACTTGGCTCTGTTATTCTTCAGAATAAAGGTAGGCTTTTCCACAGCTCTGTCTTTTCCAAAGAGTAGTTTAGCACAATTGTAAATTACTGCCACCATTTACCTATCCGGTACATTAAAGGCAATCTAGTAATTTTATAGTAATTTTAGAGAGTTCACCGCAGTAATGATTTAGTGTCTCTTGCTAGCCACCCAGAACACTGAGCTTTTGTGCAAAACATGTTAAATGGATGCCTCCTTATATAAAACACGATTTAATAAATTGCCAGTTTTTGTTTCCTGTAGACTTAGCTTTCTTCCGAACAGTGCTAATTAACTTTAATTGACTAGAATTCTTTGTAGGAAGGTTATTTTGTTGCACCTGACCACCCATATGTTTAAAGTAGGTTTATATCTCTACCTTTCTGGGGTCATATTATTCATTATAAGTATTCCCTAAAGCGAAACCAACAGACATTGAAGAGATGTCCCTGCAAAATAACAAATGGAATGAGTCCTTCATTTCAGTGGCTTCCTTTGATTATGTAATAGTTCAGTACTATGCTCTGTGAAATGTTAGTTTAAACAGGACTGTACCAACTAAGACTTAATTACTTTATTGGATCATGATCTGTGCCTCTACTTTCATGTTACTCAGAATATGGAGAGTGTTTTCCTCCATGTTTTTCCTTTATTATCATTGAAGGCTATCATATTTACTGATAG
>JAJIBD010013762.1:0-29981 GCA_021461705.1 Cryptotis parvus
ACTGTACTATTGCTCTTCCCTGGTTCTAATACTTTTCATCATAAATAGGTAAAATTGGTTGTAAATTTTCACTTTCTACCAGTTCTAGTTACAAGTTAATGGACAGGGACATAGTACAGTGGTTAAGACACTTTCCTGGCTTGCTCCTGAGCCTTGCTTGATCACGAGCATCACATGGTTCCCTAAGCACTGCAGGGACGGTCCACAGGTCCCCAGCACTGTCGTCAGAGCAGCTCTGCATCCTCAAGCCCTTGTGGCCACAAATCAGTGTTGGGGCCTTACACCTCCTGTGCATCATAACATTGAGACCACCCTCCCCATCAAAAAAAAATTGGATGAACATTAATCAAAAAATCACCACATGGCTGTAGTGATAGTACAGCAGGTATGGTACTTGCACACGGTGAACTCAGGTTCAATCCACATCCCATATGGTTCCCTGAGCACCACCAGGAGTGATTCCTGAGTGCAAAGCCAAGAATAACCCGAGCATCATCTCCTTGTGTAACTCCAAACACACGCACGCACACACACACACACACACAAATCATTATTTTTTCCCTTTGATTAAATCACCCTGCAGTAGACCATTATAAAGCTGTTTATGATTGGATTTCAGTTATACAGTGTTCACTCATCCCTCTACCAGTGCACATTTCCCAGTAAAAATGTGCTGTTTCCCTCCTCCCCCACAACATGCCTCTATGGCAGGCAGTTTTCTTCTATTTCTCTCATTTTCTCTCTCCTTTTGTGCATTGTGTTTTGCAAAACAAGACATTGAAGGGTTATCATGTAAATTCCTTTACCTATTTTCAAACTCAATTCTAGTCCAGCATTACTGCTCTCAACTATTATTGTCAAACTGGTCCCTTCTCTGTCTTACCTGTCCTCCACTCCCCACACATTTGTGCTAGAATACAGGCCTCATTCCCATGGCCTGAAGGAATCGTTTGAGGCTTTTTTGCGTTCCTGGAGCAGTAGATGCCCTTGGGCTACTTGGGCTACAGTAGCATGCGGAGGATGTATGGAGATGTTACTGGTGCCTGCTTGAGCAAATCAAACAACAGGAAGTCAAGTGATACAAGTGATACAGCCCTTGACAAGTCATCCTGGCCAGTTTAGTCTGGCCATGGATATTGGTCTCATAGTATTGTTTTTCTATCCCACAAATGAATGCAGCCATTCTATACCTGTCCTTTTCCTTCTGACTAATTTCACTCAGCATGATACTCTCCAGGTCCATCCATTTGTAGGCAAATTTCATGACTTCACTTTTCCTAACAGCTGTATAGTATTCCATTGTATAGATGTACCATAGTTTCTTTATCTACTCCACTGTTCTAGGGCACTCAGGTTTTTTGATCGTGTAGCTATTGTGAATAGTGCTGCAGTGAACATATTATTGTAGATAGTGTTTCTGCTGTGTGTTTTTGGGGCCCCAGAGTATATTCTCAGAAGTGGTATTGCTGGGTCAAATGGGAGCTCAGTTTCTAGTTTTTTGGAGGAATGCCTATATTGTTTTCCAAAATTATTGGACCAGTCAACATTCCCACCAACAGTGAATGATAATCTCTTTCTCCCCTCATCTGTGCCAGTCTCTGGGGTGTGAGATGATATTTCATTGTTGTTTTGATTTGCGTCTCCCTAATGATTAGTGAGGAAGAAAATTTTTTATACGTATTGGCCATTTGAATTTATTATTTGAGGAAATTTCTATTTATTTCTTCTTCCCATTTTTTTTTTTTTTTTTTGGCTTTTTTGGTTCACACCGGCGACGCTCAGGGGTTACTCCTGGCTCTGCACTCAGGAATTACTCCTGGCAGTGCTCGGGGGACCATATGGGATGCCAGAGATCGAACCCAGGCCAGCACAGGCCATCCGCGTGCAAGGTAAACGCCCTACCCGCTGGACTATCGCTCCGGCCCCTTCTTCCCATTTTTTGATGGGGTTGTATTTTTCTTGTAAAGTTCTACTACTGCCTTGTCTATCTTGAATATTAACCCCTTATCAACAGGTACTGAATAAATATTCTTTCCCAGTCTGTGGACTGTCTTTGTATATTCATGACTTTTTTTTTAGGTGCAGTAGCTTCTTAGTTTCATATAGTCTGATTTGTGTATCTTTGCTTACACTTGCTTGGTCAGTGGTGTTTCTCCTCTCTTCCCCTCCCTCCCCTCCCCTCCTCCTCTTCCCCCTCCCTCTTTTCTCCCTCTCTCCACCCTCCTCCCTCCTCTCCCATGCTCAGGGGGTTACTCCTGGCTCTGCAGTCAGGAATTGATTCTTTGCGGTGCTCGGTGACCATGTGGGATGCTGGGTCAGCTGCATGCAAGACAAATGCCCTACGGTTTGTATTACGCTCCAGCCCCAATGCATATATTTCTAATTTATTTTGTAAATTTTGTATCCACAGGTGCATTTAAAAGAATTGGTGAATGTTTTTGAAGAAACAAGTGAGTGAAATAAACTTAACATGATTGTGTTTTTTTAATAGTAGTCCTCATTGTATTTGATGTATCTTGTTCAAATTTGGCATCAAAGAAATCCTGCTGACTTTTCTTTAGGAATCATTGGGTGACATAAGTACACCCGTCAGTACTTAAGGTTTTTCCTAGTGGTGTCCATAGTGTCCTTTGTGCTAGGATTGAAGTCAGCAACCTTTTCTTTTTTTGCTTTTTTGGGTCACACCTGGCGATGCTCAGGGGTTACTCCTGGCTCTGCACTCAGGAATTACTCCTGGTGGTGCTCGGGGGGACCATATGGGATGCCGGGATCGAACCCGGCCGGCAAAGGCCGGCCGCGGCAAGGCAAGCGCCCTACTCGCTGAGCTATCTCAGCAACCTTTTTTAAGTGTATCTCTTACCTATAGTCACAATTTTATTTGTAGAAGTTCTTCTCTGCTGAGACTTGGATTTAGCAGTTTGGTAATTTAAGAAGCTTCTTCTATCTTTTAGTAAACTAAAAAGAATATCTACAGGGTTTCCTATTAAAGTTCAAATATATTTTAGGAGTTAGAAAAAGTTGTTGTTATTGTTGTTTGTTTGTTTTTTGGGTCACACCTGGTGATACTTGGGGTTACTCTTGGCTCTGAACTCAGGAATTCTGGAGGTGCTCAAGGGACCATATGGGACGCTGGGGATAGAACCTGGGTCAGCCCTGTGCAAGGCAAATGTCCTACCCACTGTACTATCGCTCTGGCCCTAAGAGTTAGAAAATTGAGTATAGAAACTGGAGCAGTAGTACAGTGGGTAGGGTGCTTTCCTTTCATGCAGTGACCCTGGTTCAGTCCCTGGTGCTCCTTATGGATCCTTGAGCACCACTGGGAGTGACCCCCAAAACCTGAAAACAACCATTGAGTATAAAAGATTGCATAGTATAGATTTTATCTTTACCCAGAGACTAGAGGGCAGTTGTTATTTTATTTTTTGCTACACCTAACAGTGCTTAGGACTCTGCACTCAGAAATTATTCTTGGGGCCAGAGTGAGTGGGGAGGGCATTTGTCTTGCATGTGGCCAACTTGGGATCCATGCCCGGCATCCATATGGTTCCCCAGTACAGCCAGGAGTAATTTTTGAATGCAGAGTCAGTAGTAACCCCTGAGCATTGCTGGGTGTGACAAAAAAAAGCAAAAGCCCCCCCAAAAAAAAAAAAAAAAAAAAAAAGGAAGGAAGAAAAGGAATTACTTTTGGAAGGGTACATATGGAGCCTTGGGGATCGAACTTGGATCAGCTGCAGGCAAGGCAACCACCCCTACCTGCTGTACTATCACTCTGACTCTAGAGGGTTATCATTTTGATAGTTCAAGAGATACTTATTGGCTGGAGAGCAAGTGAAGGAGGCATTTGACTTTACGCACAGCTAGTACAGTAAAATCTGGTTCAGTCCCCACCACTGAACATGGTCCCTTAAGCGCTGCCAGGGCCAGAAATAGCATCTGGGTGGCTCTGGGTGTGACCTAAAGCTCATCCCCCCTCCCTAGTCTTTTTGGTTTACTAGGTCAAAATGCATTGATTCAACTTGTTTTGTGATAGCATATAGAAGTTGTTACCACAATCATCTAACCAAGTATTACATTTACAACAGTCCAGGTAGCCGCACTAAGTTTTAATTTCTCTTTTATTTAGGTAGCTTGTCTATGACAGAATGCCTTGTTTTTTTTCCCCCTTTAGATATTGCAGTTCATTTGAAATTTGATTCCATAATTTCAATGTTTCCTTACAATTTGTTTACTTTTTTTGGAAGGGGTATCTCATAAGGAACAAAACAACGTCCCTGCTCCAGGAAGCATACCTACCACTCCAGAATCTCATAGAAGGCAACCTGAACCTTCTGCTCTGCAGACTATAGGCTTCAGGTCTCTTGATAAAATAGAGAAGCATCTAGAAAAGACTCCACCTCACTTACCTCAAGATAAAATGGTCCATTCTGATAAGGAAGAAAGGGCCCATTCTACTTCCAAGTCTGAGCAAATGGATAACAGACCTTCATCTTCAAAAACCTCACTCTCCAGGTAATATGAGAAAGTTTATAATGAACAAGTTTCCTTCTATTCCTGAGTAGATAGAACCTTTTGAACATATATGACACCACACACACACATAAGGTGAATGTTTGGTATTATAGCTCTATAAATGAAAGTAATTTTATCAAAAGAAATAAGTAATGTTGAAGCATTTTGTTTTTTGCGCCAGACATAGCAATGCCCAGGGTTTACTCCTGGCCAGCATTCAGGAATCACTCTTGGTGGTCCTCAGAGGACCATGGAGATTGAAGCCAGGTGGCCGCATGCAAGGCAAACATCCTATCCACTGTACTTTCGCTCCTGCCCCTTGAAGCAATTTTTTGAGCAACTATTTGATAATACACACACACACACACACACACACACACACACACACACACACGTAACAAGATTAACTTAAGTGATTTAATTTTGTACTTTACATATAGATAGATGTTTAGTCTTTAGAATTTACACTGCCTTTTCCAGGTTCTCAGGGTTATTACTTTATGCTCTTACACATCTGTGTACAGATGTAGATCTGAGACACTGGGCCGACATGAGCCTCTCTAGAAGTGGTGTGTATGGAATCCTGAGGGCATGTGCCATTTCTCCTGTGTGGCTACACTACCTCAAAGAGTAATTGTAGAATTTAAGCCCACAGCTAGCATCTCCAAATTTGTGTTCCTCATATTCTGGAAAGCGCCTGTGACTTAAGGATAGTTTCTGTCCACGTTTTGTGTTGAAGTGGGAGGTGAACAGAGAAGCGTGCACTAAGGGAAGGGGAGGTTAGGACATATGTATCACTGGAAAAAGGCAGAGTTTGATTAATATTTTTTAGCATATAACTATAAAAAGGAAAAATTAGCAATCCTTTATTTTAATTTGGGAAAGGGGGTATGTTTGGAGTCACCTGTGGCGGTATTTGAGCAACCTTCTTGGTGCTTGGACGTGGGATTAGTTCAGGCAAAGCATGTGTCCCAGCCCTTTGACCCACCACACTGGCCTCGTGTTCTTCTTTAAATAAAAAAACAGGCTTGCTCTCTCCGCCTCTGGAGCAGCCCACGTTCTCCCTTGAGCGCGTTACTCTCTCTCTTTCCCTACTCCTTTCCTGTCCTAAAACCTCCTTAATAAAAATCTGTTTTACCTAAAAGCAAAACAAAACAAAAAAAGTCACCTGCCAGTGCTTAGGCGATCCATCCTTGGCAAAGCTTGGCCTGCCTGCCATGGCGCCAGAAGTGCTTTTTGGGCCATCAGGGTAATATCTAGTGTCTGGCTCAGCTATGTTTGGGGACCACTAGGACCATACCCAGGGCAGGCTGCGCTCTTGGTTAACCTGAGGGCCATGAATGTACTTGGCCGGTGAGCACTACCTAGCTTCTTGGATGCCAGATTGATCTTAGAGACGTGGCAGGCATGAAATGAGGGGCACTACTTGGCTTCCAGGTTATTCGGGTTAAAGCCAAAAAAGCAGTGTTCTGGAGCCAGGGTCAGGAAACTTTTTATAAAGGAAACACATAGACACACATACCGACACACACACACACACTGGTTTGTGGTTCACATGGGCTCTGCAGTTGTAATACAACAGCAACGGTAACCGTATGTGAACAGATGAGCATGGCTGTGTTCTGGCCGTGTTGGTAATACACTCGTAGTAGATTGCATTGAACTCTGATTCCTGTCACCCACTCTTGAGCCTGGTCACTCCAAACAAGCACCTGGGACCAGCAGCAACAACTTGGAGGAGTGCAGGGCCTTCTGCTTGTGAATCCTGCATTCTGTCACAGATCAGTGTGGCAAGTCCTTATGTGTGTCGGCAATATTTGATTATTGCAGTACTCACTATTCACAGTAGTCAGAATCTGGAAACAGATAATCTGAGTTCCTGAAAACAGACGACTGGCTCATCTACGCCAATGGATACTCTGCAGTTGTTAGGAAAACGAAGTCATGAAATTTGCTTATAAATGGATGGACATAGAGAGTGTTATGCTGAGTGAAATGAGTTAGAAGGAGAGGGACAGTTACAGAATGACTACATTCATTTGTGGGGCATAAAATACGTAATATAAAACCAATATTCGGGCCGGAGCGATAGCCCAGCGGGTAGGGCGTTTGCCTTGCACGCTGGCCGGCCTGTGCCGCCCGAGTTCGATTGCAGGCGTCCCATATGGTCCTCTGTGCACCGCCAGGAGTAATTCCTGAGTGCAGAGCCAGGAGTAACCCCTGAGCGTTGCCGGGTGTGACCCAAAAAGCAAAAAAAAAAAAAAAACCAATATTCAAGAATAGTAGAAAAAAAGAACCAGGAGGTTTGGTCCACAGTTGGAAGCCTACTTCAACCATTTGGGGTAAAGACAGTTGGGATAGAGAAGGGACCACTATGACAAAGATATTGGTAAATGACTACTCTGTGTAAGAACTGCATGCTGAAAGTAGGTAATAGAACAAACACAATCTCTCAGTATCTGTGTTGCAAACCATAATGCCCAATGGAGAGAGAGAGGAGAAAGAAGGAAAGTGCCTGCCATAGAGACAGGCTGGGGTTGAGAGGATGGGGCCATGGTAAGAAGGTAAAAGGGCACTTTGGTTGTGGGAAATGTGCAGGTGGAGGAATGGGGTTGGAACATTGTGTGACTGAAACCTGATCATAAATGTATCAGGTTTCTAACTATCACACAGTGATTCGCAAAAAGAAAAAGGAATTGCAGCACTCAGGCTCCACCACTCTTCAGACTCCTTATTAAAGTAAGACACACCCCGGGAGGGGGCTAATATAATGCACTATTATACTGAGAAGTATTGCTGTACAGGAAACTGTTGCAAATACATATAACAACTGCGTGGTATCAGCTCTTGGGAGATGTACCACACATACCACTTTTAACATTAACGGAAAGACATCGCTATTAATTATACAGCATATTCTTTTTTTAAAATTAGTTTAAACTATTTAGTGGTTCATCAATAAATATACGAGATGAGAGCCTACTACTGAGTGTATACCACCCACACGGCAGAGCCTGGCAAGCTACCCGTGTTGTATTTGATATGCCAAAACCCAGTAACAATTATAGACCTCATTCCCATGACCTGAAGGAATGGTTTGAGGCCTTTGTGTTCCTGGAGCGAGCAGAAGCCCTTGGGTAAGGAGATGTTACTGGTGCCCGCTCGAGCAAATTGATGAACAACGGGAAGACAAGTGATACAAGTGAAGTGATTTATTTAGACTTTTTTGGGTCACACCCGGCTATGCTCAGGGGTTACTCCTAGCTCTGCACTCAGGAATTACTCCTGGTGGTGCTCAGGGAACCGTATGGGATGCCGGGGATGGAATCCAGGTGGGCCACATGTAAGGCAGATGCCCTACCCACTGTCTTAGCACTCCAGCCCCAATACAGAATATTCTTTTTTGTTTTATTTTTTTTCATTAAATATTTTATTATACCACTGTGAGATATACAATTACAACGTTGTTCATGTTTAGAGGTTTCGGTCACATAGTGTTCCAGCACCCCGCCTCCACCAGTGCCCATTTCCCACCACCAATGTCCCCAATTCCCTCCCCCTTAGAATATTCTTGACCATTTTTAATTTCATTTCCAGACCTGGCAGAAGACCCTTGGGATTTTTGTCTTTAATATGTTCAAAGAGTAGTTTGGAGTCTGATGAACCTACTCAGTTTCATAAAAAAAAGCGCCCCAAACCTCTCATACCTATATCAAGACAGAATTTGAAAAGATCAAACCGACCCAGTGAAAGCCATAAAACAAGTCCAGAGTCCTCTGATGTGCTTCCATCTCCAAGTGGTGTCAGTACAACATCTGAGACCCTCAACAGTTCAGCTGCAGCCTCTCAGGTGCGTAGCAAATATGGGGTTGGATATGAAACTCAGCTAGGAAGACTATGATAGATGCTGATTTTACTCGGATGTCAGAAATCAGAATAATTCCCATTCACAGATTAAGAAGCTATAGCTAGTTTAGAACATAGCCATTGAACTAGCCTTGTCCTCTATACGGTTGCTCTGCCCCTCAAATTTCTTAATAGTCTTCATGGATTTAATTAGTTTGTATTTTGAATGAAGAGAAATATCTTCCTGTATTTGAATCATATCATTTGGGATGTTTTTTGTTTTTTTCTCTTTTGGGACACACCCAGTGATGCTCAGGGATTACTCCTGGCAGTGCTCAGGGGACCTTATGGGATGCTGGGGATCAAACCCAGGTCAGCCACATGCAAGGCTACCACCTCTACTGTGCTGTTGCTCCAGCCCCTGTCATTTGGCTTTATGAACTCAGGTCACTCACTTTTTCTTAATTTTTTGTAAAAATTCCTAAGGTATTAAAGAAATTCCTTTAGTGATACAGGTTGCAGGTGTTTTTCCCTATGTGGTACTTGTGCTTCCCCTCCCTCCCCTCTGTTGATGTTGTTTCAATGCTAGAGGATTGCACGCATGCTTACTTGAGATGCACATACATTTCCTTTAATTGCATCTCCTGTACACATGCTTTTCAGGGACCACATGGTCACACATGCTCTTGAGTTGTAGTGCTTGCTGGTGGCAGTACACTTCAGTTGTAGAGTTCTCATACCTGCTTGCCAGGGCTACACTCCTGGCGTCATTGCCCACGCATTGTAGTTATGCGTTTACTGGGGTTGCACATTGGAGTTGTGCTCATAGGCACCAGGCTATGGGTGCAACCCGAAGTCTGGAGGTGGGAGCACCAGGGATCAAATGTGAGACTTCATGCTTGCGAGGCTGGTGTGGAGCTACCAAGCCATGTCTTGTTCCTTCAGTCATCTTTGATGTTGTGTACATGAATTTTGTAATGAAGGTACTTTTTCTCTTTGCATAGATGGATTTACCAGTACTTCCTTTGTGCCTTCTGGTAGTCATGTCATTTAAAAATAGTCTGGGGGCCGGAGAGGTAGTACAGTGAGTAGGGTGTTTTCCTTGCGCCAAGGCCGACCCGGGTTTGATATCCAGCATCCCATAGGTCCCCTGAAGCACCGCCGGGAGTAATTCCTGAGGCCAGAGCCAGACCTTTCAGTGTCGCCAGGTATGACCCAAAAAGCAAAAATAAACCAAAAACCAAAAAAAAAAACACTCTTGGGGGCTGTAGCTATAGTATAGTGGGGAGGGTGTTTGCCTTGAACAGGGCTGATCCAGGTTTGATTCCCTGACATCTCATATGATCCCTCAAGCACTTCCAGGGGTGATCCCTGAGTGCAAAGCCAGGAGTAAACCCTGTACGCTAAGTGTTACCCAAAAAAAGCAAAATTAATAACAATAACAATAATAACATAACATAATAATTATATGATATATTATATACTTTATTATATAATAATCATATATGGTTATGCATAATATATTTATATATTTTATTTATTATATATAATCATTATACAATAATAATGATTATTATTATTGTTACTATAAAATACATTTCCCACACCCCAGGATTCTGTCCCATGGCCAGGTATAGATTTGACTTTTTCTCTCCCTGAAATGGCCAAACATATTAATATCATGTACTGAATAATCCAACTTTTTCTCATTTTTGGGAAATGATTATGTATAGTTCACCTAATGTCTAGTCTATTTAAAGGATTCTGTTTTTATTATTACAACTACTACTGCTACACACATTATTATGCTTAAAAATTCTTCAGTAACTTTAAGCTTATTTCCCTCATAGCATAGGAATGAAATTATAGTCAATGTGTTTAACACATAAAGCTCTTAGTATTTATTGCTGTTCTTTTTCTTTTTTCTTTTTTTTCTTGCTCTTTGGGTCACACCCGGCAATGCTCAGGGGTTACTCCTGGCTCTGCACTCAGGAATTACTCCTGGCGGTGCTCGGGGGACCATATGGGATGCCGGGGATCGAACCTGGGCCACGTGCAAGTCAAACGCTCTACCCGCTGGACTGTCGCTCCGGTCCCCTATTGCTGTTCTTTTTCAAACAGCAACAGCAAGTTTACTCTGCCTATGTATAATGCAAATGTTATTTTTTTTCATGTTTGTTTTTATTACTTTTTTTTAGGTTTCTTGTGACCATCTGTTACTGGAAGAAAAATGTAAAAGTGGCTCAAACCAGGCTCGTGGGGAGGAGCCACCAGCAGTGTCTGAATATTTTTTTTGGTGATATTTTTATTGAAGTGAATGGAACAGAGTGAAAGCTTTCTCTTCTTTCTGTTTAAGTCTGAAATTTCCAGTCAAGTCTCTCATCTAAGCAGTATTTCTAAAAAGCATCAAAAACTTTTCTACTTTTCTTTAGATTGATTTTGAGTATTTAATGAACTTGGTTTGAACTTTTATAATCAGTGGAAAACATTACTGAAGTTCTCATTCTGATTGAGCCTTTTGGAAGCACCAATGGAGACTGACTTTCTTAGACAGAAACGGCGACTCTCGTTACATTTTTAGTCTTCCTGTGCTGAGCACACTGACCATTTGGAATGTCATGATGAATGTCTTTATAAATCATAGTGATAACATATTTGGAGGTGGGTTGTGTTTAACTTTTAATTGGAACTTCATATTTGAGGGTTTTTTCTCTTTTTTCCTGTTTTTTCTGTTTTCCCTTGATGATGGCCTTTTAACTGCTCTTAGTCTGATAAATGTTAAAAACTTCTATTTTCAGCTATTTGACTAAAAAAAAAATAAGTATTTTTCTAACTCATTTTGGTGTAATATTAGTCCTAATTGAAAATCTAGTATTATTTATAAAGATAGAACATCAAAAGGCTTATTTATTTTTAAAGTTTTTATTTAAAAAATATTCAGTTTTAATGATATTCAGCCCTCAGATTCTGGGTAAAGAAGGCATTCATATGTATGTCTCCTTTCACTCATTAAATTTAAAAATATTTAAACTGATATTACAAAAATGTTCTGTTAGTGTGTATGTTTTAAACGTTCTTTTTTCCCCATAGTATAATGACTTTATACTGTGAATTTTGTTTTCTTATTTTTTCAATCTCAGGACTTGTATGGGAAAAAAAGAAACCTTAACTCCATTTATAAAGTGACTATCCAGACTAAATTTCTCTCTCTCCCCTGCACTCACGTGCACATGGACACACAGTGCTTTGTTGTTTATTTTGTGAAAGAAGAAAAAAAAACCAACCAATTTTGTGTTGGTTTTTCCCCTATTAAATTTTGCTTAAGCAATATTTAAATTTCTTATTTGGGTTTTGGGTCATACCCCAGGGGTGGCCTCGTGAGCTCCTGCTAGCTCATTGCTCTGGGGTTGCTCCCAGAACTCATTAGTGCCGGGACTGAACCAGTCTCTCAGATATGAGGCATGTGTACTAGCCCTTGGAATCACTTCCCTAGCCCCGACATGTAGATTCTGTTAAACACGGACATCTTGTTGTGATGAGAACCGTAAGACTATTAGTCATTATCATCCATATACATTTAGGGTTGTTTTTTCATTTTGAAATTCTATGATTTACAGGTGTAACCTTATTCCTATGCATATCTTTGGTGGTTGGCATTAAATTTCCCCAGAGCTGATTTACTCTTTCATTTGAAAAAGACCCTTAGTTTGCTAAATACAGTACGCCAGGAGTCAGAAATGTTTTCCATAAAGTGTTTTTGAATTTGTGTGCCAGATAGTCTCCAAAGCAAATCCTCTTCTCTGTTATTTAAGTGTGAAAAAGTCACAATATTTTTTAAATAATGGATATGGCTATATTGGGTTTTCAGTTTGACCCATTAGGCAGTGATTTTCTTATATTAAGGTGCTGATGTCTTATTAGATAGTATTTATCACTGAAGTTAGGAGTTTAAATTGTGTTTAAAAATTTAAACTCTATTGATTGTGTTTTGAAATACTGATTGATATTTCAATTGGGAAGATGTTTTAAATTTAGATAATTATATATATCAGAAAGATGGGCCTTTCTCCAAATTTATTAATAGGATATGGTTCAGCAAGTATAACAGTGATTATAATTTATTAGACCAGTTGGTAGTAGAGCATTTATTTATTTTTATTTATTTTTTATTTTTACTTTTTTTGCTTTTTGGGTCACACCCAGCAATGCTGAGTGGTTTCTCCTTGCTCTGCACTCAGGAATTACTCCTGGCGGTGCTCGGGGGGACTATATGGGATGCCTTGGATCAAACCTGGGTCGGCTGCATTGCAAGGCAAACACCCCGCTGAAGTATTGCTTTGCCCCAGTTGAGCATTTCTTATGCCTTATGGTAAAATTTGAGTTTATTTAAAACATAAAGGTATATCTCTGAGCCTTAGTGAAACTTCTCACTAAGTATGCATTTATTTTACATTTTCTTTCTTTCTTTTTCTTTTTGTGCACATCTGGTGATGCTCAGGGTTTTACTCCTGGCTCTGCACTAAGGAATTATTCCTGATGGTGCTCTCAGGGGACCATATGGGATGCTGGGGATCAAACCTGGATCTGCTGTGTGCAAGGCAAACACCCTACCCGCTGTGCTATTGCTCGCCCCTATTTCACATTTTCTATGTCAGAAAGAAGTCATGTTAGTAGATCACATTGCTATTTTAATGCTTTATTTTTTGACATTAAAAAATCATTCTGAAAAGATTTCTTTCTCTGAATACTAGTTGGGTATGAGTGCTACAGTTAAGCTATTTTTATCATCCTTGTGTAATATTTATTTTTTTTAAACTTTGTTTACATCTGTCTCATTCATCTATAAGGAATTAGTTTTATGAAATATATAATTTCTGTATAAAGAATAATTTTATTTTTGGAAATTAATTGTATTAAATCATGTCAGCATTTCCTACTGTTAAGTCTTTAATCTTGGAAGAAGAGAAAATACTCTAAAAAGTGGTTAAGATGTACTCATATGAAGAATTCATATAAATTTATGTAAATTTTGCAAATATTTGTATTTTATAAATCTTAAAGTTGGTATTATAGGTCTTTATTTTTTATTGACTTTTCCTTTTGGATACTATGTGTTAGCAAGTGATCAACTTAAGAATTTAAAAGCCCAATTGTTGGGAAATGATTGAGGCACAGATAAAAATATGAGCATCCACTGTTTACCACTATGTTATTTGAAATAGGAGTGACTGTGTATATGCTATCTTGCTTGAAGTCTGACAAAAAATTAAAAAGCAGTATCTGTCATTTGTAAATTTTCTTGTTCTAAAGAAAGCAGTTATGTTCTACAGAGTATGTAAAAAAAGTTATTTTATACTACCTCTGTTCTGTTATTGTCAAGTGACTGAATTAAGATACTAATGTTTAGGTAACCAAACTAGTCAATTTTTTTTGGGGGATCACACCCGGCAATGCTCAGGGGTTTCTCCTGGCTCTGCACTCAGAAATTACTCTTGGCAGTGCTCGGGGGACCATATGGGATGCTGGGGATCAAACCCGGGCCGGCACAAGCCGGCTGCATGCAAAGCAAACACCCTACCCACTGGACCATCGCTCTGGCCCCAATTTTTTTTAAATTAATATTTTATTATACCACCGTGAGATATACAATTAAAAAGATGTTCATGTTTGAGTTTTGGTCATACAGAGTTCCAGCACCCATCCCCTCCACCAGTGCCCATTTCCTACCACCAATGTCCCCACTTTCCCTCCCCCTACCCCTAGCCTGCCTCTATGGCAGGTTCTTTATCTCTTTTCTCTCTTCTCTCTCTCTCTTCCTTACACATTGTGGATTGTAATACATACATTTAGAGGTTATCATGTATATCTTTTAGCCTATATTCAATGCTCAGTTCTCCACTGGTATTATCATTTTCAATAATTATTAGCACACTGTCCCCTTCTCTGTCTTACCTAGCTTCTGACTCCCACACGTTTGTGGTATACCAGGTTTTGAAAAGCACCCGCATGGTATAGGGATCGGGCTGTGTCCAGCTGTGGAGTCTGGATCTTGAGGATGACTGTGGTTGTGTTGTGCGAGATTTTCTGGCTTCTGAGATGGGGGACTAGGGGGGAGTGGCAGGCCAAGGAGCAAAACCTGCCCTCACCCCAAGACACCCTGTCAGCCTAGCACCGGGTGGGCAGGCAGAGACGCCTCCCCTGCACCTAAGTACCTGGTGTCTGGCCGAGAGCCTTAGCAGCAGTTTTGGGCGGGGCCGCCAGTCCTTTGTGGAGGGAGCCTAAGTGGACGGAGGCAGTCCCAGCTTCAGCTCCCTAAAAAACCTGGTTGGCGTGGTCCCTAATCTTGCATACCTGGGCTTGAATTCAGCCTCTCTCTTGGTCCGGCTGTGTCCAGCTGTGGAGTCCGACCTTGAGGATGACTGTGGTTGTGTTGTGCGAGGTTTTCTGGCTTCTCAAAACTAGTCAATTTTTCATCTACCATATTTAATTTTTCTACCTTCCCTAAAAATGTTGCATAACTCGAAGAATTTGATTTTTTTTTTTGGGGGAGGACAATGCTAGAAGTAGAACCCAAGGGCTTCACACATGTAAGGCAAATGCGCTCCTGCTGAGCCACATCCTTGGCCCTTAATATTTTTTCTTACATGAATGCTGTGAAGGATTATATATTTAATCATGCAAGAATAAAAAACTTTAGGGATAGGATTGATAGTACAGCGTGTAGGGTGTTTGCTTTGCACTCAATTGACCCAGGTTCGATCCCTGGCATCCCATATTGTCCCCCGAGCACCACCAGGAGTAATTCCTGAGTGCAGAGCCAGGAGTAACCCCTGAGCATTGCCGGGTGTGACCCAAAAAAGCAAAAATAAATAAACTTTACCCCACCTTTAGGAAATGTAAAGTTGCTTTTAAAAAAGTTAACTGCTTATATAATGAATTTTAAGGTATGAGAACATAATCTCCTTTTGAGGGTGGTGGAGGGAGGGCTCCAAAAGAGTGTTCGTAGGCCTGGGGTTGGGGGTGGGGTCCCGTAGGTGAGTCTCAGCCAGCTGGACTGATGAATAACATGTTTAACTTTTTTCTCACCTGTATCATAACACAAATGGAAAAAGTTATCCCAGATAAACCAGAACTTCTGATTTGTGAAGTGAATATTGACAAAATCTTTTTACGTATTTTTTTTTTTTTATTTAATTTTTCCCCCCCTTTGGGTCACACCTGGCAATGCTCAAGAGTTACTCCTGGCTCTGCATTCAGGAATTACTCCTGGCGGTGATTGGGGGACCATACAGGAAGCCGGGGATCGAATCCAGATCAGCCGTGTGCAAGACAAATGCACTACCCACTGTGCTATTATTACTCTGCCCTATTTTTTAATATTGACAAAATCTTGGTGATTTTTTTTTTTTTTTTTGCTTTTTTGGGTCACACCCGGCAATGCTCAGGGGTTTTTCCTGGCTCTGCACTCAGGAATTACTCCTGACGGTGCTCGGGGGACCATATGGGATGCCGGGATCGAACCCGGGCTGGTACAGGCCGGCAAACGCCCCTACCCGCTGGGCTATTGCTCCGCCCCAATTGGTGATAAGTTTAGCTGACTGAAGTATTTGTTTAAATATTGTCTGAGTTTGGACCATATTTGGCAATGCTCGGCATATCCCCATATGCATATGGAGATCGAAGCTGGGTCAGCTGCATACAGGGGAACTCCCCTATCAGCTATACTATGCTCTGGCCCCAGTTCTACTAAAGGTAATAGAGCTGTTTCTCCCGATAGACATATTTTTTGTCTTTTTTTTTTTCCTTGAGCATTCCTATTGCTGTGCCACACAGATCTACCATGGGTTCAGTTGTTCTACTGCTTCTTGATCTTGGTCTTCAGGCACACCTCATGCTTACTGAGTTGATGGTGCATGGCCCTAGTCTTCTTGGGTGGGCTGCAAATTGAATGGTTTGTACTTGCCCTTGTGGAATTTTTCTTACGTTCTCTTCTGAGTCTGGGTAATGACAGAACAAAGGTGATGGATTTGTGCAAAACTTATCTTGGACAACCTGCCTGGCATCCTTACTTGGTGACACTCATATGGCAGCTCCACCTTTATGTTATCCAACTCTGCAGCTTTTAAGCAATTCTTCCCTTTCAATGAAGGTCCTGGGCCTTCACCTTGACCATGTGTACTAAAGCCTCCACTGAGGCCTGCTCTAGGGAAGAAGTGATCTTGGATTAAGACCATCAAAGATCATTATATATAAGCTGCACTGTTTTTTTTTTTTTTTTTTTTTTGCTTTTTGGGTCATACCTGGCAATGCTCAGGGGCTACTCCTGGTTCTGCACTCAGGAATTACTCCTGGCGGCGCTCGGGGACCATATGGGATGCCGGGATCGAACCCAGGCCGGCATGAGCCGGCCGCGTGCAAGGCAAACGCCCTACCCGCTGGGCTATCGCTCAGGCCCCTAAGCTGCACTGTTTGGCCTTCTCATACTTAGGAACATTCTAGTCCAAAAGCCCAAAGAATTGATTTTTATTAAAATGCTGCTGTAAACATTTAATCATCCATTATCCTCTTTATGAGACTCACCTTTTTGTTAGACTTTACTAGAGGCTTATGGAGGAGTTTGGGCCTCCTTCAGGGATCCTGTCCCTGGTACCACATGGTTCCCTGGGCCTTGCTGGTGGTGGAGCACTGGCAGCGAGTCCCTCCCTCCTGCTCTGGTACCAGCACTGCTGCATGCTCGGCTCAGCACTAAGCCACTGGCCAGACCAGGTATGAAGCATGGCTCCTGGATCCCCTTGAATATGGCTCTGGAGGCCCCCCCCACACCCCATTTTTAATCAAAGATGCTTCTTTTTAACCTTAGTAATTGGGCTCCTGTTTAACACTTCGTTATATGGGCTGTGTGAAAAATACATGGGCCATTTTCCTTTGCAACAGAAAAAACTACCCAACTGAGCAGTAGAGTACTTTGGTAAAAGACTTCACATCACACAGTGTGTGTACTAAACTCACTGGCTTGGGGCCAGAATAATAGTACAGCGGCTGACCCAGGTTCGATCTCTGCATCCCATATGGTCCCTGATCACTGCCAGAAGTAATTCCTGAGTGCAGAACCAGAGTAGCCTCTGAGCATCGGTTGGTGTGACCCAAAAAAGCAATAAACAACCAAAAAACCCCAATCAACCAAACTCACTGGCTTGTTTCTTCATTTCTGCCCCATTCTTTGAGGAGCTGTTACCTTTTTTTTTTTTTTAACCTTTTGGGTCATACCGGCGGTGCTCAGGGCTTACTCTAGCTCTGCACTCAGGAATTACTCGACTTATTCCTGGCTCTACATTCAAAAATTACTCTTTGTGGTACTCAGGGACCACATGAGATGCCAGATGTCAAATCAGGGTCAGCCACATGAAGGTGATATAGGCAGGCAGGCAGAGGAGGGCCATGGCAAACAGACCTCCTGAGACGGAAGTTCCATAAATCCAGGCCTAGACCTGATAACGCCATCTGGCACTGAAGAGACCTTGAGGAGGCTGGGCCGCAATTACGAATTTATGACACAAGTGATCCCTCCTAGTGGGGGCAGCTTGAGAAAAACCCTATGAAAGTCCACTTGAACAAAGGAAGCGTGTGCATATGCTGCCTGAGCCCATGTGGCCAAGCATATGTGTAGCTGCATTTCCCGTCTTGAGATGTACTTAATGCCTTCATATCTATGCTGGGGTGTATATGTGAATTGGCTCTCTCATTGGAGAACCCCGCGTTGTCTCTTGAGTGCGTTACTATCTTTTACCTTTTCTCCTTCCTTCCCTTTTCCCAAAACCTCCATAATAAAAATCTGTTTTACTTCACTGCTCGTCTCCTCCTGAAATTCTTCAGAGCGGCAAAGACAAGAACCTTGTAAAGCCTGGGTGAGGCCTAGCCTGGCCAGCAGGTCCAGGGCGGCAGAGGCAGCTGGGAAGAGTGTGACTCTCTCCTTGGCACCACCGGTGGGGCCCACCTACATCAAAGGCAAATGCTCTACCCACTGTACTACCTGTATTATCACTCCAGTCCCGGGCTGTTACTTTGTTGAAACAGCTTATCACTGGACCAGACAGAGTGCATGGATTAGATGCTTGCCCTGCACATGGTCTACCCCAGTTCCATTCCTGGCACTGCATATAGTCCTCAACACTAGCCGGAGTCATCCTGAGCACTGCACTGAGAGGGGTGTGGCCCCCACACAGACAACCCCTTCTCCACTCCCACCCCCCCACTCGCTATAGACACAAATATAAAGGTATCAGGTATACATTGCTTCATGTTTTTAAAAATGATACCTAGCTTCAAAACTGGTACTAGGGCTTGGAGAGATAATACAGTGGCTAGGGCACTTGGCTTGCCCGTGGCCAGCCCAGGTTTGATCCCTGGCCTCCTATAGTCTCCTGAGTGTGGCCATCGGGGATTGCCATCGCTGAATGTGGTCATCAGTGTGATCACCAACACTGGATATGGTCCCAAATCACCACCACCACCAACAACAACAACCAAAAAACAAAAATACCCATACCTGGGGCTGGAGTGACAGTGCAGATGCTGGAAAACAGTCGACGTTTGATCCTCACATACCTCTGGGCAGTGACCCTGCAGTCTCGGCACCACCAGATCAGGCTAACAAACCTCTTTTCTGAAGGCTAAAAAAGATTTCAAAGAAGTGGTTCCTTCTGGTACCACAAATTTTGGAATGAGAATATTGTTTGCTCATTGAAGCCAGTTAGATATTGTCAGTACAAATAGACTGTATTACAGCACGGAAGAATTTCAGCTTTTGGGGGCTGGAGAATTAGCACTGCTGGTGGGGCGCTTGCCCTGCACGTGCCTGATCCGCTGCTACCACATAGTTCCCTGAGAGTCGCAGGGTGTCACCCCCACTTAAAAAATTAGCTTTTTCCAACTCGTCCCTCCCTATTCACCTCTCCTGCTTTCCCCATTGAGCTATCCTCAGTAATTGCTCATCGTTGTTCTACAGTTTATAACATGACGTCCTATCTAGTCAACCCTCACTCCTTCATTATTAACATCCTTTCATTTGCTTTGTGCTTGATGCATTTTTTTTTTAAAAGACGACGCACCCAGCATGTCTGTAGAATTACATTTTGAAACCGCTGTCAGAGCCACGGTTTCATTCTTTCTGGAGACCTTTTGTTTCCTTTAACGAAAAAAAAAAAAAGCCTGTGAGGTGGGGTTTGGCTGATAGGCTGCAAGACAGCCATGGAACAAGCACCGCCGGCCCCATTCCCGTTCTTTTCAAGTATTTGTTGAATGATTATGTCCCCTCAAGAGTTTATCTCTTAGGACAGTTGGATTCCCATTCGGTTTGCAGCTCTCCAGAGAAGGGGCCGGCTTTTGAACTTTGGGAAATCCTGTGGAGGGAAAGACGACGACGCCGGGAAAGAAGCCGGAAGCGATCCCAGGGGAGGCGGAGAGCCGAGTCTGAGGCACAGGAGGCGCGCCGGAAGCGGTCCTGGGGACACCGACAGCCGAGTCTGAGGCACAGGGGGGCGCGCCGGAAGCGGTCCTGGGGACACCGACAGCCGAGTCCGAAGCACATGAGCCGCGAAAGGAAAGCGCGGCTCCCTTGACCCCGGGTCCGCAGCTCCGCTGTGCTCGCGAGGGGACAGAACCTCGCGGGGCTGGATCTCTTCCTTATTGGCTTATTTTGGAGGGCGTAGTAGGAAGCACCGACCAATCACAGGCGGTGTGCCCTAGCACGTGCCGTTCTGGTTGGAGAATCCGGGCGATGGAGGCGGGCTTTGGGCTGCAAGGACGCGAGCTAAGCTGCCTTGTGAAGTGGGGCAACCGTAGGGGAAAGTGCTGCTCTGGCCGCTCTGCCTCTGCTCCCGTTCTGTCATGTGGACCGCCATAAGGTTGACTTTGGGCAGGTGCCCCCGCGCCACCCTTCCCGGGTTGCGATCTTATCACGGGGACTCGGTAGCCACGCTGGGCACCCAGCAGGACTCCGGTTCTGCTATCTACCAGGTAGGCTGGGTCCGTGGCTCAGACTGGGAGCCCCTACTCAAGTCTGAGCACTTGTCCGCTACCACTAGGTTATGGAACTAGGCGCTGGCGGGACTCAGAAGGGCGAGCGGTGTTTAATAGCTGCTGTTCTAGTACCTGGAGAGCCAGTCAGGATTTGGGGACTCGCTGAAGAACAGAGAAGTTTGAGAAAAAGAACCGTTGCAACTCAAGTACACTTCATTCTTTTTTAGCACCGGCGTTATACATGGTATCCTTGAAATCATTGATTCTCAGCATCTGATTTCACACTGTCAGCCCGGGAACTTTCATACACAGTAGTTTTAAGTACCACTCTAGACCTTTTGGTACTTTAGAGTGGCATTTGCTCGGTGCTTTGGGGTCAGTCTCTGAAGGGACCAGGCAGGAAAGAATCATGCAGTGCCTGGGATGAAATTCTGGGCTCTTGCTTGAGTTCTTGTTCTTTGAGGCTTCTCCAGGCCACCAGGTATTTGCATTGATAATAAAGGTTTTTTTTGACCGGTGGTGGTCTTGGGCGTGTGGGGACTTGGTGATAGCCAGCTGTGTGAACTACTAGCCTAGTAGAGCTAAGTCTGGGTTATGCTTAGCTAATTTTTAGAGGAGTGCATTATATTAATAGAAAATACTTACCCTGGGGCCGGAGAGATAGTCCAGCGGGTGGGGCGTTTGTTTGCCTTGCACGCGACCGGCCCATGCCAGCCCGGTTAGATCCCCAGCATCCCATATGGTCCCCGATCACCGCCAGGAGTAATTCCTGAGTGCAGAGCCAGGAGAAACCCCTGAGTATTGCCGGGTGTGACCCAAAAAAGAAAAAAAAAACTTACCTTGCAGTGCCTTTCAGTGCCCTTTCTTGGCGCTGGGAGGTAACACAAGGTTAAATAAACTACTTGCAGCTGGTGAGACTGTCTGCTGAAAAATTGCAGTCTGTCACCCTGTGGTTTCTAGTCCTATAGATAGCATTGTGCAAATTGCTTTCAGACATTTGAAACATTTGTGCATTTCTTTGCTTTTTTTCTTTTTTGGGTCACACCCAGCAATGCTCCAGGGTTACTCCTGGCTTGGCACTTAAGAATTACTCCTGGCAGTGCTGGGGAAACCATATGGGACTCCAGCGATCGAACCTGGGTTAGGTGCATACAAGGCAATGCCCTCCCCACTGTACTATTGCTCCGGTCCCTATTTGTGCATCTCTACCTGCAGAAAAATGAAGGAGTTGAAAACCTACACACTGCACCAGAAACAGCACTGAACAAGAGATGTCCAAAAGTTTATTGATTTCTGGGGTCAGATGAGAATGTTTAGTTCAGGAGCAGTAAGTAGGTATTGTGGTCGAGGCCCCACGTTTTAAGTATTTGGTATAAATGTGCAGGAATGGTGATTATGACTTTTGTTGGGAAGATGAATGAGAAAGCAGGTAACTCCGATCCAGTGTGAGTTCAGTCCAATGGTTCTAGAGCTTCAGATAGGAAATTATGATTGGGTTGGATCCCTTTTTTGGTTTCTTTTGTTTTGGGGTTTGAGCAGTACCAAGAGCTTACTCCTGGCTTTGTGCTCAGGGAAAACTCCTGGGATTGAATCTGAGCCAGCTGCATGCAAGGTACCTGCTATGTTCTGCTTCCTATAAGTTGGGTCTTGATAGGAAGGTGAGAGCTGGCTTGGTTTTGCGGCCACTCTTAGAGGAGTGCTCAGGGCTTACTCCTAGCTCTGTGCTCAGGGATCACAACGGGTGGTGCTCAAGGGACCATATGTGGTGCTGGGGTGGAACCCCATGAGCCGCTTGCAAGGCAAGTGCCCTACCTGCTATACTGTCACTCCAGGTCCCTGGTGCTAATGTTTTACTGGAGGCCCCCAGAAGCCAATATTTGCTGCACATCAGTGTACTAGTGATGAGACATTGGGCTCCAGTTTGCCTGACTTCCAAGTCTGCGATTTTGCCCCTACACTATCCTGCTTCTTGGCAAGCAAACCTGTCTAAGGAAGCCTGGTTAGAAAGGGTGACCCTTCAGCAGATCTAGCAAGTCTGATGCAGATCTGATGGGCTCGCCCAGGGCTCTTGCCACAGATGAGCCAGTCAGGGGCGGCACAGGTCAGCTTCAGTCATTGATGGTTTTGACCCATTGTAGAAGAGTCTAATTGCATAGAAATTGTTTAATTGATGGGCTGGAAAGATAACACAGTGGGAAGGGCACTTGTCTTGTACACTGCCAACCTGGGCTTGATCCTCAACATCCTATTTGGTACCCCAACTCTGCCAGGAATGATTCCTGAGTGTAGAACTGTTGCAGGACACCTAAAAGCCTAGGCCTCTGCATCTGCCCTGGATGGCCTCCTGCAGGTCACTTCATAAATAGGGGTTAGTCTGAATGTGGCAGTCTTATCTGACCATGTATTCTGTACTGGCTGGTATAAATATTCTCTCATGCTACCACAAGTATCGTGGGACTAGCTAGATCTTACCAGCATATTTGCCTGGCCACGTTGGATCTCTAAGTAATTAGACCAGAGAGAAATGCTGTTTGCCTCCAAGCAAGCAAGCATGGCTCCCTGATAACTCAAAGGCAACTAAAATACAAAACTACCTTGAAGTAGACGAGACTCTTGTGAAGGCTTGGAGAAATATTTAACTGGCATTAGTATTAGTCTTTGGTACAGAGACATGCCATCTCAGAAACCCCCTTCTCTACCCTATAAAGGCAATTCCAGGCAGATCTTGGCTCAAGATATTAGGTGAGGTGCTGGGAGAAATTACCTGAGGGCATTTGATCCTTCCTGCCAGGGAAGTTACATTTAGCTTATAGCTTCTCCCAGCTCTGCTAGGAGGCTTTTAATTAGCTCTGGGTCCTTGTAAACAACCAGATGGTCTCCTGAAGTTGCTACATTCTATAGAGCTATTTTCCTGTTTTCATCTCTAGATAGCCCAGCCCAGAATGGGCTGGGCTGGGGAGTTTGGGTGGATTTCTAGCTATAAAATAAGCTGCAAGAATAAAGAAGCTCTCCTCTTTTTTCCCCATTTTGCCATTTTGGCATCCCTTGGTATTTTGCTTCTCTGTCCTCTCCATTCTCTGTTGGGCCTCAACACGTGGTGGCAGCCATCTTGGCCTACACCTGGCTGGGGCCTAGCTGGGAACCCAGAGTCCGGAGGTTTTCCCTGCTCTTGGATTGTATATTGGAACCTGTGATAGTAAAGCCCTTTTAAAACTGCATCGGATTCCGTCCATTCCCTACCAGCTTCGAAGTAGAAGGGAATCTCCTTCCCGGCACAGTCGGGGACCCGCGGCGCCTCCCCAACATAGAACCAAGAGTGAAAAACCCTGAGTGCAGCTGGGGGTTACCTAAAACAAAACAAATAAACAAGAAAATAAATTATTTATTGCTTTGTAGATTCTACAAATTTAATTGCTTCTTAAGTTCTACAGAAAGCTTTGTAAAAGTTCTCCTTTAGAACTGATTTCTAATTTTATTCCAACACAATTGGAAAATTTGGATTATTTTAACCTTTAAAATATAGTTCAGATTCGTCTGTGATCTAACAAGGTTTATCACGAACCATGAGTCTTGGGTGCCATTGAGAGAACTGTGTGTTGTGCTGTGTGGGATGGAGAATGTGTCTGAGGTTCTATTGGATGGAGTTGCTCCATGGGATGGAGAATATGTCTGAGGTTCCATCGGGTGGAGTTGCGCTATGGGATGGGTATGTGTCTGTGAGGTTCCATTGGGTGGAGTTGCTCTGTGGGATGGAGAATGTGTCTGAGGTTCTATTGGATGGAGTTGCTCCATGGAATGGAGAATATGTCTGAGGTTCCGTTGGGTGGAGTTGCCCTGTGGGATGGAGTATGTATCTGAGGTTCTATTGGGTGGAGTTGCCCTGTGGGATGGAATATGTGTCTGTGAGGTTCCGTTGGGTGGAGTTGCTCTGTGGGATGGAGTATGTGTCTGAGGTTCCATTAGGTGGAGTTACTCTGTGGGATGGAGTATGTTTCTGAGGTTCCATTGGGTGGAGTTGCTCTGTGGGATGGAGTATATGTGTCTGTGAGGTTCCTTTGGGTGGAGTTGCTCTGTGCGATGGAGTATGTATCTGTGAGGTTCCATTGGGTGGAGTTGCCCTGTGGGATGAAGTATGTGTCTGTGAGGTTCCGTTGGGTAGAGTTGCCCTGTGGGATGGAGTATGTGTCTGAGGTTCCATTGGATGGAGTTGCTCTGTGGGATGGAGTATGTCTGTGAGGTTCTGTTGGGTAGAGTTGCCCTGTGGGATGGAGTATGTGTCTGTGAGGTTCCTTTGGGTGGAGTTGCTCCATGGGATGGAGTATGTGTCTGTGAGTTTCCGTTGGGTAGAGTTGCTCTGTGGGATGGAGTTGGTATCTGAGGTTCCGTTGGGTGGAGTTGCTCTGCAGGATGGAGTATGTGTCTTTCACTATCACTATCACTATCTTCCCGTTAATCATCTATTTGCTAGAGCGGGCACCAGTAATATCTCCATATGTCCTGTCTCATGCTAGTAGAACCAGAGGCATTCGCTTGCTCCAGGAACATAAAGAGCCTCAAACCATTATATTAGGTCATGGGAATGACCTAATATAAATGTTACTGGTATTTGGCATATCAAATACGACACAAGAAGCTTGCCAGGCTTGCTGTGTGGGTGGCATACTCTTGTAGTCACCTCTAAATAAAGCAATTATTGATGAACTGTGTGGCCGCTAGCGGCTGCGCGAGCCGGGCTGTGATAGTCTGGTCTGCTTGGTGGAGTTGTGACGAGAAACAAGTCCAGATGTGGAAAACGGCGGCCCCCATGGAGTTGGGGGGGTGTCGTCTGGCTTGTTGTGAGGCTCTACTGGGGTGGCAGGCTAGGGCTAGAACCCGGCATGCCTTCCGGGCGCCTCATGAGCTGCTGGGCACAGGGAGAGCAAGTAGTTTCTCTGCCCCATGTCTAAGAGTCTCTGGTTCAGCATACCTGGGCTGTATTGAAAATGTGTCTTTAATGTTCCATTAACACTTCTTGCAAAACTGGTTTGAAGGCTTTGAATTTCCTGAGCTATTGCTTATCTAGGAAACTGATAGTCTAGCTGGATAGAGCATTCTTATTGATGTGTTCACTTTGAGTTCTTGTGTTTTACCCTTTCATTCTCTTTTGGCTCATAGAGTCTCATTTGATAGGTCTGTGAATCTTACAGGCTTTCCTTTGTGTGTAAGTTCTGTTTTTGATCTTGCTGCTTTCAGTAGTCTCTGTCTTTGACTTTTGTCATATGAGTACAAAATGTCTTATAGTTTTTCCACTTGAATCTGTTTTTTGCTTGGGGGCTACACTGGGTGGTGCTCAGCGCTTATTCCTTGTTCTGCACTCAGGGGTCACTTTTGGTGGGCTTGAAGACCACATGGAGTTCTGAGGATCCAACCTGGGTTTGCTGTATGCAAGGAAAATGCCCTGTCTGCTGTCACGCTCTCTCTTACCCCTTCTCAAGTCTGTTTTTATTAGAATCCTATGGGCCTCTTGGATCCGGGTACCTCCGGAGAATTCTTATGATTTGCTATCTTTTGAAACTACACCCGGTGGACACTGATTGAACCCCCTTTGGCTGCGTGCAAGATAAGCATGCTTCATGCAGTACTATCCACCATCGCTCCAGCACATCTGTGGCGTCTTTAACTCATGGTTCTTCATTGAAATTGCCTTCTTATTCTTCAGGGACTCTGATGATTGTATTGTTACTCCTCTTAGACTCATCTTCTGTTGTTTTCTAGGGGTTTTCTGCATCTTGTCTTGGGCTCTTTGATCTTTCCCTCATCTACTGTTACTCTGTTGTTCAGACCTGTTGAGATTTGTTTATTACCTATGGTACTCCTTGTTTCTTTCTGTTTTTCTTTGAATTCTAACACTAGGTCTTACAAAGTTATTCATAATACAGTTGTTTTAGGCATTCAGTGTTCCAAACCGGTTGACCTTCCCTCCACCAATATCCCCAGTCTCCCGCTTCCCTGCCCCCAAGCCTGTTCTCTTAGCAGAAACAAATAAATTGATTTTATCATGGCAAGCTACCCGTGTTGTATTTATTTCAAATACCAGTAACAATTATAGACCTCATTCCCATGACCTGATGGAATGGTTTGAGGCTCTTTATGTTCCTGGAGCAAGCAGATGCCCTTGGGCTCTACTAGCATGAGACAGGACATATGGAGATGTTACTGGTGCCCACTTGAGCAAATCGATGATGATTGGGAAGACAGTGATACAACAAAAAGACAAATGGATTTATCAGTAAATAGATCAATAGAAGTCAATGTGTGATAACTGTTAATATCCCACAACGGTGTTTGTTGCTAATGTCATTATCTGAGGATTTACTGAGCTGGTTGGTGCTAGTTGAATCTTCTGGACTATTGCGTTTGCCCGTTGAGGCTGGGGATTTCTGTGCTTCTGCATTTGCCCATTGAGGCCGGTGGTCTTCTGTGCTGCTGTGGTTGCCTGTTGAGGCTGGGGGCTTCTGTGCTGCTGCGTTCGCTCATTGATGCAGGTGGGCTTCTGCACAGCTTTTCCATCAAGTTAGCAGTGACCCTATTGGGCTGACAGTCCATGGACGCTGGAGGTGTTGGGCTGGAGAGATTTCATGGCTTGGTGGCGTGGTTGTGGGGAGCATTTCTATGCAGTAGGATGTCGAGTCTGACTGTGGACTGCTGCGCCTTCAGGCAGAAAGGGGGAATCTGTCCGCCCCATTCCAAGAAGGCCCCTGAGTCCTCAGCCCGGACCCGTCTACCTGGGACAGTTCAGCGGCATCACGTTCTTCTGCCGCACTCTTCACTTCTGCTGTTTCTGCTTTCCTCACCTTTTTTTTTTTCTTTTTTGGGTCACACCCAGCAATGCTCAGAGTTACTTCTGGCTCTGCACTCAGGAATTACTCCTGGTGGTGCTCAGGGGACCATATGGGATGTTGAGAATCGAACCTGTGTCAGCTATATGCAAGGCAAATGCCCTACTTTCTGGTACTATTATTTTGCCCGCTGCCGACCTTCTTTATCATTTCTTTACTTAGTAAAGAAAGGGGCCTTTCTTTACTATTTCTGTTTTAAAATTTCTGTCTAGGGGGCTCGGTGATAGCACAGCAGATAGAGTGTTTGTCTTATGTGCGGCCTACCCAGGTTCGATACCGGCATCCCATATGGTCCCCAAGCATTGCCAGGAGTGATTCCTGAGTGCAGAGCTGAAAGTAACTCCTGAGCATCACTGGGTATGACTCCAAAAGTAAAGATAAATAAATTAATAAACAAAAAAACACAAATAAATAGTCTTTTGTTTTATGGGCAATGCTTAGGGCTTTTCCCTGGCTCTTTAGTCAGGCATAGTGGGCTCAGGGGACCATATATGTTTTCCAGCCATCGAATCAGGTCAACTGCATGCAAGGCAAGTGTCTTACTTGCTGGACTATCGCTCCAAGCTTTGTTCTTATTCTTTTTTTTTCTTTTTGGGTCACACCCGGCGATGCTCAGGGGTTTCTCCTGGCTCTGCACTCAGGAATTATTCCTGGCGGTGCTCGGGGGGACCATATGGGATGCCGGATATTGAACCCGGGCCTCCATAGGGTGCAAGGCAAACGCCCTACCCGCTGGGCTATCGCTCCTACCCCTGTTTTTATTCTTGAAACACTGCCTCTCAGTTGTGACCAGATAAACACATAACTGTGGTAAACATGGAGGAAAAGGCACATACTAACCATAACAGAAGTTAGAAGTTTTAGGCTTTTTTGGGGAGACTGGCAGTGCTCTGGACTTATTACTGGTTCAGTGTTCAGGGATCTTCCTGGAGGTGCTTGAGGGACTGTATGTGATCCAAGGGATCAAACCCTGGTCAGCGGTGTGCCAGGTCTCTACTAGATTCTCTCTCTGCCCTTTTTTGTTTTAAAAATTTGGGTCACGGGCCGAGGCGATAGCCCAGCGGGTAGGGCGTTTGCCTTGCACGCGGCCAGCTCATGCCGGCCCGGGTTCGATCCCCAGCATCCCATATGGTCCCCGAGCACCGCCAGGAGTAATTCCTGAGTGCAGAGCCAGGAGAAACCCCTGAGCATTGCCGGGTGTGACCCAAAAAAGCAAAAAAAAAAAAAAAATAAAAATTTTGGGTCACACTTGGTGGTTCTCAGGGTTCTCTTTATAGTACCAAAGACCAAATCAGAGTCAGTCACATGTAGGCAAATGCCTTAACCCTCTGTACTCTCTCTCTCTCTCTCTCTCTCTCTCTCTCTCTCTCTCTCTCTCTCTCTCTCTCCCTCTCTGTCTGTCTGTCTGTCTGTCTCTCTCTCTCTTACCCAGAACCCTTGTGGAAATAAGATCTGACAGCTCTGCCTGTATCTTTCATTAGAATTTAGTCACAGGGTTACCTGTGCATACGAGGAGATGGATAAGCCGCCATTTTCACCCAGCGCATGTTACCACCTTGAATGAAATTAGAGCTTCATCTGCCCAGAGCGGGAGGGGGTGGATGTGGAGAAGCCCCAGCCTTATGCCACAGACAGTGTCCAGCCCAGACACACCAAGAGAGGGATGTCTTTCTAAGTTGGATTATTATTGAGTTGAGTATCGTGGGGCTAACTCCGTTGCACCTGATGTGGCACCTGCAGTGACAAGCTGTCCCACTTGGGTGAAAACAACTCAGCACAGGGGAGAAAAGATAAAGCTTGAGCTTGGGCAGGGGGGGGTGGGGCGGGCTTGGTTCCCGGCCCTGGCCACTGCCCAGGTCTCTGCCTAGTCCTCTTCTCTCCTGTTAGGGCAGAGCTGAGTCATATGACGCTCTCACCTCTCTCCCACTGGGTGCTTCGGGGATATTGGCTTAGGTTGGTAAAGAACTCTTGCATAACCAGTTATGACAGATGCTGGGCTAGATTGGGCAATGGCGTTGGCTGCCGTGATTGTACCTCAGGGCTTCTTGGATATTCCTGGATGGAAGATCACTTCCATCTCTCTCTCTCTCTCTCTCTCTCTCTCTCTCTCTCTCTCTCTTCTCTTACACATTGTGGCTTGCAATACATACATTTAGAGGTTATCATGTATATCTCTTTGCCTATATTTAGTGCTCAGTTCTAGGCTGTATTATTATTTCCACGATTATTAACACACTGTTCCTTCTCTGTCTTACCTAACCTCTGACTCCCACACACTTGTGGTTGATTCCATCTGTTGACAAACCTCCTGATCCATGTTTTGCCTGGGCTTGGATATTGATATCATAATATATATGTATACATATATATATATCTCATAATATATATATTATGATATCAATATCCCAAAAAAGCCAAAGCAAATATATATATATTTGCTTTGCTTTTTTGGGTTCACCCAGAAATGCTCAGGGGTTACTCCTGGCTCTGCACTCAGGAATTACTCCTGGTGGTGCTCGGGGACCATATGGGATGCGGGGATCGAACCTGGGTCAACTGTGTGCAAGGCAAACGCCCTACCTGCTGGACTATCACTCCGGCCCCTATTTTTTTATGTCCCGCAAATAAATGTAGTCATTCTATATCTGTCGTTTTCCTTCTGGCTAATTTCACTCAGCATGATCCTCTCCATGTCCATCCATTAATAGGCAAATTTCATGACTTTGTTTT
>JAJIBD010013763.1:0-35438 GCA_021461705.1 Cryptotis parvus
TACTGGAAATTCTAATGTCTTCCTGTACTATTAAGAATTTACCAAAGTCTCCTGTTTTGATTTCATGGACATCAGTAGTACTAGATACAGAATCCAGAGATCATAATGGTTGCATACATCACTAGAAAACAGCAAAGATTAAATAATTTTGTGCTGAAAGTTTTATTTCATAATGGTTCTGATAAGTGAAGATTATTTGATATGTGTAGCTATTTAAAAATCAAAACTTTAACCTCTGATAAGGTCAGGTTTTAAAAAGCTCATTCTCCTAGAAAAACATTAAGGATTTGATTGACTGCAGGAGCTAAATATAGATGCTGTGTGAGTGACTAATTCAAGCTTCAGTTTTTAATTTGAAAAAGGTTAGATTATTAATAATGAAAAGTTTAAAGTATGTTTCTCTTTCTTTTTTTTTTTTTTTTGGGGGGTCACCCCTGGCAATGCTCAGGGATTACTCCTGGCTACACTCATAACTTACTCCTGGCAGTGCTCAGGGGACCATATGGTATGCCAAGGATAGAACCCGGGTCGGCCACATGCAAGGCAAATGCCCTACCCACTGTTCTATCACTCCGGCCCCTATTTCTTTTTCTGAGTGCACTTACTTTATCCTCTGTTCTAAGCCCTACATTGAATAAGTATTATGTGCACAAGAAGATCAATACACCTTTTGGTTTTGTTTTGGAGCCACACCCAGCAGTGCTCAGGGCTTACTCCTGATTGTTTTCTCAGAGATCATTCCAGGTATGACTCAGCGCACCTGACAGAGTACTGTGATAAGAATGTGGTTTGGCAGCATGTGAGACAAATAATGCCCTGCCTGCTGTACTATCTATCGCTCTGGCCCCAAGATGATCAATAAGTTGTGTGGAAGCAAAAAAGACCAAGAAATAACCCAAGTCATTCTAAAACAAAAGAGGACTAGACATGTCATACTTGCCTACTTCAAATGATGCTATATGTAACTTCTCTCTGCTTTTGATATCAGGATAGTGTTGACCTCATAAAACGCATTAGGATTTTTTTTAAATTTTTGTTAACATCTCCATTTTCTTGTTTATAAATGGTCTGTTCAATTTTTGCTTCCTGAGTCAGTCTAGGGAGACTGTATTATTATAAGAATTATTCTATCTCTTCTAAGTTCTCCAACTCAATAAAAATATTACTCATTCTAGTCTTATGATTTTTTGAATGTCTGTCCTGACACAACTTATCATTAATTTCTGATTCCATATTAGGATTTTCTCTATTTTTTACTTTGCATGACTAGCTAAGGGGTTGTTAATAGCATTTATCCTTTTGGAGACCAATTCTTGGTTTAATTGATCTGTTTCCCCCTTTTTTTCTGGTGGAATACTTTACTGCCATTCATTCCCTCCCGGTATTGTTTTTCTTCAGCAATGTTCTATTAGATTATGTCTTCATTCTATTTACTTACAGGAAATCTTTATTTACTCTTTTATTTATTAATTGACATACTGTTGTTATTTAGTATGTAGTTTAGTGTTCATATGTTTGGGGGAGCTTTTCAGCCCCCTCTTTTATGGCTATTTTTTCTATCATGGCATTGTGATCTCAAAGAATATTCACTAAGACATGCACTTGAGAGAAAAGTGAATTAAGCTTTTGGGGGTAGAAAGCCCTGTGATTATCTATGAAGCCCATCTCATGCACATATCAGTTAGGATGTTGTCTCCTTTGATGATTTTCTGTCTGGCTGATTTAGCCACTGGTAAAAGTCAAGCATTAAAGTACATTGCGCCGGTGCTGGCATGGATGTGGGGAAAAAGGGACTCTCATCCACTGTTGGTGGGAGTGCCGATTGGTCCAGCCCCTTTGGAAAACAATATGGGCATTCCTCCAAAAAAATAGATATTGAGCTCCCATTTGATCCAGAAATAGCACTCCTGGGAATATACCGCGAGACCAAAAAACACATAGCAGAAACACTATCTGTACTTCTTTAATCATCGCTGCACTATTCACAATAGCTAGAAGCTGGAAACAACCTAAGTGCCCGAGAACAGAGGACTGGCTAAAGAAACTGTGGTACATCTACACGATGGAATACTATGCAGCTGTCAGAAAAGATGAAATTGTGAGAAATGAAATTGTGAATCCTGCAAATGGATTGTCAAGGAGACGATCATGCTGAGTGAAATTAGTCAGAAGGAAAAGGACAGATATAGAATGATTGCATTCATTAATGGGATATAAATATATACCAGTGTTTAACTGAGTGTGGACAATGGTAATGTCAGACTAGAACTCACCATTGAATATACACAAAGAAACTTATATGATAAACCCTAAATGTCTGCAGGGCTAGCTGCAATGTGTAAAATAAGGGGGGAGAGAGATGCAGAGACAGAGAGAGAGAGAGAGAGAGCAGAGAGATAAAGAGAGGATAAGGGAGTACCTGCTACCGAGGCAGCCTGGGGGTGGGAGGGAGGGGGTATGGGTATACTGGTGGTGGGGATGGGGCACTGGTGGAGGGATGGGTGCTGGAATACTGTATTACCAAGAACCAATTATGAACACCTTTGTAACTGTATGTTTCACTGTGGTATAAAAAAAAATTTAAAAAAATAAAGTCAACATCAAAGATATGGAATATGATAGTGATTAGTACAATAATAACAGCATCAAAATTATTGTAAAAAATAAAAGTACATTACAAACATATTGTAGAATCCTTTCACTATGTTACTGAAGGTATTGTTGAGGATTTTTGTGACAATGTTCATCAGGGTTATTGGTCTGTAGCTTTCATTTTTCTTCTTCCCCTTCTTCTTTCCCTCTTCCTCCTCATCTTTCTCCTCCCCCCTACCCTTATTGCTCTGTAGCTTTTTATTTTCCTCCTCTTCTTCTGAGGTATCTCTTTTCTTTTCATATCAGGATTTAATATTGACTTATAGAAATTGGGAGATTTCCAATTTCTTCAATTCTTTGTAAGACCTTGACAAATACAGGTAATTAGACAATGTTGGAGATTTGGTAGAACTTAGTAGTTAATCTCTGTGGACATGGACTTTGATTTGGAGAAAGTCTACTTGATTACTATTTAAATTTTTTTGTTTCTAATTGTCATGTTCAAGACTTCTATTTCCTCCTGAGCCAATCATGGAAGGTTGTTTAGGTAGTGGTCAGTAACTGGACAGCAACCTGTGTATGTAGTTGCATGGACCCTGTCCCAGATGTGCTTGTTCATTCAAGGATGCATATTTGCAACCAGAAGTTTGCAATTAATGAGCTCCTGCCACTGGCTAGAGCCTTAACAGGCTTAAATTTGAATGTGGGTTCACAGTCATGGGTACTTGCCTCCAGAGGTCACTCAAAGTTCACATTGGCCTTCTAGTAAATACCTGGTACTAAATGTGCGATGATTTTGAGCAGGCCTAGGAAGTGACTTGGAATTTGTGATCACAAGGACCTGACCCCATCTCTTGTCTGGTAATTGAATGGATTTGTGAATTACTGATATACTAATTCACAGGTAAAGTTCTGGTCCCAACTGGGTGAGACTGAGTCAATTCACAGTAACCAGTAACTGGTGTGAACTGAGGTGCCAGGTTATATAAGCCAGGAGGCTTCCCTGTTACTATTGAGAATGAAATCCAATATGGTCTGGTGACATTTCTAAACAGCCCTGTCAGCAACTCTGACCCCTGCTAATACCTTAGAGTTGCTGGCCTCCTAATACAGTGTTTTAAGTACGGGATTCTAGGGGTTAGGGTGCAAGATCAGCATGCCTACACCTCAGGATAAAGTTGCTCTTCTTAGAAAATTCTCTGCAGCTGATTTACGCCCCCTTGCCTAGAAAGAAATCCCATAATCCCATTCTTTCCAGATAAGGAAGAAATGGGATTTCTTTGCAGGCAAGGGAATTTGTGACTCTGATTGATCCTCTTTTTTTTTCCCCTTGCAGTGGAAGTTTTGTTTATTTGGGTTTCAGATCTCTTTTTCTGTTTTTGTTTAGTTTTGTTTTTTCATATTCTTCCAAATTTCTTTTAGGAGAGGACTGTTCGTTTGCTGGTTTTGGCTTGTGGGCCACACCGAGCTCAGTACACGCTCCCAACTCAGTGTTCCAGGACACCTCCCATCAGTGCTCAGGGAACCATGCAGTTTCTGGGACCAAACCCAAGCTTCCTGGATGCAAAACATGCAGTTGGCCCATTGAGCTATCTCTCTGGCCCCTTTATCCAAGTTCTGTTATAGATTCTCTATGATTATTAGAGGACATAAGCATAAACTGTCTCTATCCTACCATCTTGAAAAACACATTCACATAGATACTGTGCTCACAAACATAAACTGCCTCTATTTTACTCCTAGAAAATCTCTTACTAGACTAGGGCAAATACATAACAATGAGTTGCTTTTCCTGCCACAGATAGAACGACTATTAACTCTTTGCAAAGTTGGAGATTCTGTTTGTAATCTTTTATTTTTGTTCCGCCTGTCTCAAATATCATTTAGCAAGAATAAAGATATATATGTATTTATATACATCTATGTCTATTCAGTTACTTATATAACGAACAAATCAATTGAGTAAAATAATAATTATCATTATAAATATGGGATATTTGATAAAGATGGTAGTTTTATAAAGTATGATTTTATCCAACCCTCAAGATTCTAAATGAAGCCCAAAATTAATTTTTCAGAAATGTAATATTTTTCTCAAATAAATAGTCTGGAGTTTTTTTTTCAAGATATACAAGTATTTCATGTTTATGTTTCCAACCTGAATCTATTTGTATTTAGCTTACTTTCTTTATTCCTTCTTTTTTAAATCATTCACGACATTTTCTACATAGTCTATTGGGGGGGGTTTGCAAATTTTCTCCCAAGGAAAACAAAGAAATCATTATCTTGTTAAATGAATCATTTCACTTCTAAAAGACATGGAGTTCACCTTGGAAAGTCCCATTGATGCCATTTGCCCATTAACAAGAAAAACAGTCGATTTCTGGCATTCCAACTCAACACTTTATTTTTAACACAAAAAACTATATTTTGATAGACACTAATAAATAACAAGCAAAAAATATATGTTTTACTTAGAAATTTCAACTATTTTTGTCTGGAAAAAGAGAAAGAGATGAGTGGTTGATAGGTTAAGTGATTAAATGATGACCAAGCAAGCAAATGAAGCATTGAGTGCTCAGGACTTTTATAGTATATAGTATATGACTTTTCATCAGCATTGCTGCTCATAATTCTGAAGGAAGGTTATTTCTATGAATAGTCTTCTTTGTTCATAATAGCAATCAGTCTCTATTTGGGTGGTTTTAAAATAGGCAATCATTTCACAGCAGGAACAATGAGAGCAGAATAGAATTCAAAATCTGATCAGCACTCATAAACACTGGTGTTTATTGTCTTGCAGCTAGAAAATGGAAGAATCACTGCAGAAAATATTCTTTAAAATCCATATGTGACTTTTTAGATGAAATAGAAAAGGAAAGTCACATTTCAGCTTTACAAATATAAGTTACAATTTATACTTCAATAATTCATAAGCATATAAAAATAAAATCGACTACACGTTTGCCAATTTTGTGGGATGCATAATAATGTGTTTTTATAGTCTTCACCCCAATTATAATTTCCCTCTATGGAAAGCAATATCTTTATAATTAGACATTGCATTTTTAACAACAGATTGGCAATTCATTTCTAATAATGATTGCTAAACTTCTGTTTCTAGCAATATGGTAGACTCAGTGTTTGTAGAAAATTCCTTGGAAAGAATGTAATTAGAGAAACTAGATAAAATATAAAACTACATTTGAATGCATGCCTGAGCTGGCAAAAATTAATTTTGTTACGAAGTTTAAAGATCTGGTGTTTACTCTGAAACTCTACTCCACACCCTTTTGTTCTAGAGTTGAATTAAAGTGTCATCAGGGAGACAAAAGTTGGGTTTAAACTAGATATAAGGACATACTAAAGACTCCATCATAAAATTAGAATTCCAAAGAATAACCTGCTGCAAAGAAAATGATTTCCCAGAGAGGAGCAGTAGAATAATAACCGTGTTAACTCAGTAGAATAGTAACTGCCCTAACTCTGAGAAGATGAAAAAAGGAAAGAAATTTGAAACTGGAGGGGTGAAGGAGAGAAGCAGACAAGTGGGGTGGGGAGGAAGAAGGGGAAAGAAAAGGGGAAGAAGGTAAAATAAGTTTTTATCTATAATTCATTCATATTATTCTGGAGACGAAATATTTATACTACCTGTATCCAAAACTTTTGTCAATGAAATCAAAATTTGGAGGAAACAAACTTTAAAAAGGGAGCCAGAGGAATAGTACAGTGGATATGTCTCATGCCTTGCATGCAACAGCCCTGAGTTCTATCCTAGCATCCTGAATGGCCCCCAAACCTGGCAGGAGTAATCTCTGAGTATCTCTAAGTCCTGAGCACTGCTGGGTGTGGCCCCAAACCAAAAAACAAAAACAAAAAACTAATCTCAATATATTTCCATAGATAAAATGAGTGTGGATTTAAAAATTTCTAAGAAAGGCTCCGTACCTGACCACTGTCATATCAAAAGACAGAAACTCAAGAGATCTCTGATTCTCTTAGATCTGCTGCTGCTCCTCCCAATGTTGGAGCCCTCGCTCCATTTATCTGCTTCCCGCTCAGATGGCAAAGAACCACACTCGTAATGCAGTAACAAACAGGGTTTATTCCAGCTAGCTGGGGCGATCGCTTCACTGAGACACGCAGGTCCCAGTGAGAACGTTCGACCCCAAGGAGAAGGCAAGCAGGGATTATATAGGCCTTCCAAGGCCGTTATATGCGTCACAGCATGCGCAAATCCATATAGCCAATAAACTTGAAGAAAAACATATTTCAAACATTTCAACCTAAAACAGGACATCCTGTCCTCAGCCGGTCGTCAAACTATACTATCCAGATGACCAGGTTAGATATGCGTGGTCAATGACTTGTTTCTCAAGACCCCGGGCTTACATAGTTGGGGGCCATAGCAGGATCTAACACCAACAAGTGAGATTCATTGCCTGGCTGGCCAGACTGGGTCTTTGTCTGGAAACAGGAAACAGATTCCTCTCCATTCCTGATAGATCCCAGAAGCCTCCACTCTGACCTGTTTTATCAATGGTTCCTGCTCCACATCTGAAACTCTGGATTAACAGCTCTACTAATCAAATTCACACTGCTGATGATTATCCCTACAGTCACAGGACAAAAGACAGAGAAGGGAAAGAGCACTTCCTAGCCTAATTCATCAGATAAACCCTGAGTTAGCTACAAAAGTCACCCTCCTCACAGCAGGAACCCAGAAAACACATGGAAAAGCTCACCAAGTTCTCTGAAGAAAAAAAAAATCAGGAAAGGTTCAACCAGCACCTACCAGCTCTGTAAATTCTCAGAGAACGGTTTTAGGGACACCATGGTGAGAAAGTTTAATGAGCTCAAAGAAATGTTAGCACAGGTAGTCAGTAAAGTACAAGAAATTATGAGAGCATTTGCTATTGGGTGTGGCATTCATTTATGGTTGCCCTCTACTAGATTAAAAAGGTGTGCTTACTCCTAGCTTCCTAAGGAATTTTAGACATTCTTAATAGCAAATTAACATTTAATTTATATCAAAATTATGTATCTAATCAAATATTTTCACATCCATGAAGATTTTTATTATGATCTCATACTTATTAGCACAAATACTGAAGCATTATTTATAATAAATATTTTCAAACATAAATCCTATTAAAAAACACACTTGTGTGTTTTCATACAAATAGTTAGACTTTTCCCTTAAAATTTCCATTTATTCTCACTCTTATGAAATTTTACATCTACAGGACTTGCCTATTTCATGTAAATGTGAAAATGTATATTTGTTCATAGAATTATTTTTTAACTCATATACCTATAAAATATACACATACTTTTGTTTGTTTTGGGGGCCACACCCAGTGATGCTGAGAGCTGACTCGTGGCTCTGTACTCAGATATCACTCTTAGAGGGCTCAGGGAGACCATATGGGGTGCCAGGGGTCAAACCCACGTGAGCCATGTGCAAGGCAAGCCCCTTCCCTGCTGTTCTCTCTCTCTAGATCAATTTTTGAAAAATATTCTATCAACTTATGGTTTAGCTCCATTCCTCTATAAGTGAGTGCTACCATCTCTAAAATAATATTTTTTAAAAATGATCTCTCCCCAGTGTGGAATAAAACAGAAAAATGGGGAACATAAGGGAAAAACAATGTACAAAATCATCAGAACTAAAGATTTTGTTTAAAGAACTAAGATTATTTTTCGTGACTGTCTACTGCTTTTTTATTTGACCTTTTAGGTCACACCTAGTATTGCTCAGGGGTTACTCTTGGCTCTGCGCTCAGGAATTACTCCTGACTGTGCTCTGGGGACTATATGGGATGCCAGGGATCAAGACCAGGTTGGCCATGTGCAAGGCAAACACTCTACCCACTGTACTATCACTCTGGCCCCTTATGTCTACTACTTTTTCCAAAGACAAAGTACACTGCCATAGCCCTCTACAATTCCATACCCTATAATCAATCTGCTATCAGCAACAATTTTCAGTTGGTCCTTCGTTCCATCCTTGGGCACTCTTCAATACTCTGATCAATGCCCTATCTTGCCAGATCACTTTTTCTCAATATTTATTGATGGTTCTGCTTCTAATCTGCAGCATTGACAGATTAGAAGCACTGACATGACCAAGAATAATCTTTAAACTCCTTCTCTAGTTTACCTACATTTTTTCAGTAAGTGGTTTTCTCGGGTCCTGTATTTAAGTAACACTGACACAGTGATATACTGATGACTCCCAACTTCAGATTTTCGATCTGGGTCACTTCCAAAAAGCCTGTCTTGGGTTACCAATTGCATAGTTAACACTTCCCTCGATCTCGATCACGATCTTCCCGTTGATCATCTATTTGCTAGAGCGGGCACCAGTAATATCTCCATATGTCCTGTCTCATGCCAGTAGAGCCAGGGGCATCGGCTTGCTACAGGAACATAAAGAGCCTCAAACCATTATATTAGGTCATGGGAATGACCTAATATAATTGTTACTGGAATTTGGCATATCATATACAACACGAGAAGCTTGCCAGGCTTGTCGAGCGGGAGGCAAACTCTTTTAAACACCTCCAAATAAAGCATTTATTGATGAACCGTCCCCCCCGTGAGCCGGGCTGTGATAGGCTGGTCTGCTGGGTGGAGTTCTGACGAGAGGGAAGTCCAGAAATGGAAAATGGCGGCGCCCGTGGAGTGAGGAGGGGTGGTCTGGCTTGTTGTGAGGCTCTGCCGAGGTGGTGGGCCAGGGCTAGAACCCGCCATGCCTCCCGACTGCCTCATGAACGGCTGTGCACAGGGAGAGCAAGGAACAGCTCTGCCCCATGTGTGAGAGTCTCTGGACCAGCATACCTGGGCACTTCCCCTATGGAGTTTAATTAAAAACCAACTTTGTTTCTCTCACTTCCAAATGTGCTTTCTCATCTCCTTAACAGGCACCTTTATTCTCCCAGTCTCCAAGTCAACATTCACTATATTCTTTTGCTACAATACACCCAAGTGAATAGCCTCAGTGAATGAGCAAGTTTCCTGGCCCCATTTAGAACAATTAAAACTGAAGTATTGGGAGGTTTTTATTTATATCCTTTAAGCTGAAGGTTATACATCCCTTAGAGAGATTTTCAGATCTTACCAAATCCATTTTCCACCGCCACTACCCTCCTCTATCATCTCCATTGCTATTGTGATGCCCTCCTAACTGGTCCTTTAGCTTCCCACAATGGCCTATGATCAATAGAGCAGTTCAAGTTGCTATGCTGAAATGCAAGTTTCTCCCTTGTATCGTGTTCCAGTGGCTTCTGGTTTCATGTGAGTACAACCTGAGCCCTTCACACAGTTCACAGGGGGTGAGAGCATTATCTGAGCCCAACTTGTTTTTAGTTTCCACCACTCCCATATGCTGTCTGACCCCGCTGCTCAGGAAGAGTCTTCCCTCAGACAGCTGCATCATACCTTGGCTTTTTTCAGAGCATCTCTTTAAGTGGCACTTTATGACAGGGCCTTGTAGGAGCACTCAATAGATAATATTTGGCCCCTAACCCTCCTTCTCTCTACTTGGATTTGCTTTCTTTGTTTTCATTTTTCATCACCTGACACATTCTGTAGTCTCTTAAATATGTATTTCTCCTTTCCCTCCTAGAAATATTGCACTTGAAAGGAAGGCTTTATTATACTTATGATTTCCTAATACCCAGAAGATTCCCTGGCATGTAATACCCTAAAATAAATAAATATTAAATAAGTGAGTGATTGAATGTGACTCCCAAAGTATATAACTATGGGGTGAATATGATTTTCCCAAGAATTTGTGACTTCATTTTTAAATTTTAAAATTATCAAGTTACTTTCTCTCAAATAAATAACTGTACCTTCTTTCATGAATACAGTTGGTTGCAGGATATCTTATCACAAAATACCATGGGTCTTTTTCAATGTCCCCTAGCAAGTTCAGCATTTAGTGTATTGTCAGCCATTTCAGGAGAAGAACAAAATCAAGCTTTCATGTCTTAATTGACTCCACAAGTACAAGAAGTAGAAGTTCTGCATCCTGTTTCCTCTCTCCCATTGTTAACCAGATTTGGAGAAAGCATAATGGAGGTAACTGCACTCAGAGTTTTAAGGCCTGACCCAATTCAAATGAAAGGAAAACTGTGGTTTAACTCTGGACCTGAGTAGGCGTTGATCCTTACTGAAAGCACACCCTGACAGACAGGAAGCTCTCTGTGGAGAGAGAAGCCAACTGCAGAAAGACTCTGCTTCCCGGGGATCAAGACACACATGAAAGAGTTCTCAAGACTATGCACTTTTACCTACTTGGAGCTCAACAGAGTGTTTTTCTCACAGTAATAAGCAATGTATTTACTAACATGCTTTTTAAAATTAGAATCAGGGGGTATTTTTTAAAGTAATGAACGGTTTGCTTAAACAGCACCAACATGTGTTTTGAAAGAAACTGGAAATGTAACATATGGCTTACATAGACTAAATATGCTGTATTCAGTCATTAATCTGAGGGGACAGGGGCTGCCTGCCTAGTTGGCCCTCCACAATCTCAGAAATTTTTACTCTATCGTCAACCTATGATTCTTAGACTAGATATTTGGTTTTAATAGAACCTGAAAAAAAGCCTTTTCTACTTTTATAAGGACACTTTATAAGAAACTTCACGTTCTGATTGTTGATATTTGTGTAGGCAACAATTAAATTAACATACTTCCTTTACTCTCATTGTAGAATTCCAATAAAATAGGTGCTGAAGTCAACAATTCTTCTTTGTGGACAGGCTAGTGACAATTTGGCCTTATATTTTTGCTTTTGATTTCGTCAGACCAACATCACCTTCTATATCACTGTCCCTATGCCATGGTGCTTGGGGTCTGCACTGTTTGGATCAACTCAACAGACTGGAGCAAATATAAATTTAACAGGCTCAGCAATCCACAACTTCACTACCCGCTTAAGGCCAAACTTATATCACCAGTGTGCAAACCATATGCAGAAGCTCAAGGACGTCTCTCTTAGTTCTCAGATGTTTCTGTGGATGCTATCCTGCCAATTCTTTTAGGAAGTGACTTTTTTTTGTCTGTAGAATTGCTTAAACTTGCAACCAGAGAAGGTTTTCTGCTGTGAAAGGCTCTAATCATTAAATTGGACCCCCAAAAATCTTCCCATTTTGAAGAACTGTAACAAAGTTCATTACCATATTTGCCAGTTGGTGGGAAAAGCATTGAAGTCTTTATAGGCCCTATCTGCCCACCAAACAGCTTTCATTGTTATTGACACTCGAGCTACATCCATTCTGGAAAATCCAATACTTGACTGACCTCTAGGTCAGACAGTAAAAGACTGAATTAAACTTAAAACGAAGATCTTGGGAATTTTTTATTTTCCTTGTTTAACTGTCTAAAGAAAAGAAAAGCTGTTTTCTCACTGACAGAATTGCATATGAGAATTGTACTCCCAGTGAAATATTGGCAAAGAACCTTAGCAGATAAGAATTCCTAAGCAACTTGCTTCCTCTAGGATGCTTTATTGGAAAGATTTGAACCAGATGACAGTTTTAAATCTTTAAATCTTAGACCTGGAACTAGCTTAAATTAATTTCATTTCTTTTTTATTTCCTTCTCTCTTTTTTTTAACTCTAATTCATCCTTGAACATAGCTGCTAATATCACATTTCTAGGTCCAGCTTGCCAGTGAGCCTGAATAAAGAGGCTTACCTAAATCTTACCCTATTGTTTGCTCAGAAGGATGGCCCCTGAAAACAGATAATGATAGATTAATAGATAGATGATAGATAGGCAGATAGAGGGGTAGCATTTTGAAAGTCACTGGTTGTTTGAAATTCCTGATACATTTTTCCACTGCAAAAAATGTTAAAAGTAATAGTGAGAGGCCAAGGTAGATCTTTAGAATTCAGTTTTGCATTACTTAAGATCAGGGCTCTTTGATAGGAAATAAATTTCAGAACTAGTCTGTAAGAAAGTACAACCTTAGATCCTGTCCGGAACCTACTACAGCCCCTGACAGGGAGCTGTCTCTGCCCAGCTGGCTCTTATCAAGCAGAGCTCAGGCACTACACTGGACCTTCCCAGTCCCTGACGTGACTTCGAAGCTAGGGCAGAAAGCCCTTCAAAGCAATCCCTGGGAGAAAAAACAAATCACGAGGTCTTGGTTAAGAGCCTACTGAAGGCAGAACTTACTCCCAAGACAGCCCCAAATGGCCTCGTTTTTAATGATTTACATCTTTCTTTGCAACCAGCCATTTCTAACGACTCCATCGATGAGTTTTTTCCTAAGATGTCAGCCCCTCTGGTGCACCCTCTCACCTTCGATCCCGTCTTAAGCACAGCCCTTTGATATTCTCCGTTAAGACAGAACCGCAAGAAACAATCAGATTGGTTTATATATATATATATATATATATATATATATATATATATATACATATATATATAGCATTTTCTCATCTCATAGGCAATTTTAAACATGTAGGAAATTTGAAACATAACAAAATACAAATTTAGAAAAATCCTCATAAATCTACCACCCAGATTTCCTTCTCTGTTGAAAATTGCAAACGAATTACTAAGTCAATGAAAGACTAAATTCTTGGTCTAAGACCAATGTGAGATTTTACTTGGGGGTACAAGTTCCCTGGAAGTACGCAATGGTCTTCCCAGCACTGGCTCCACGTGGATCGCGGACCACTAGCCCAAAGTGTTGATTAAGCCAAGAGAAGGAGGAGGAGCAACCATCTTCAACAAGAAAGCCTGAACTCCACTCACAACTGCCTTTGAGCCCTGTCAAGTTTGGCCTAAGAAAAAATGCACTTATACTGCCCTCTAGCGTTCACCCTCTACGAGCAATGCAGTTTCTTTTTATTATCAAATAATTGCAAAGCTGAAAAGATCAAAAGAAAACAATGACTAAGGGGAAAAAGGAAATGATTAAAAAAGAAATTAAAGTGTGTGCTCTCGGTAAATTCCTATTATGCTAGAATAATCCGAAAACTCTCAATTTCCTTTTACTTTTATCTACCTCTGCCCCACCCCATCTTTCTTTACCCAACAAAAGACACTTCCCTTGTGTTTTTTTAGTGGGTTTTTTCCATTCTAACCAAGCCTAAACGTAGACTAAAAAAAAATGCCTGTAATAAGGCCAGGATTTAATAATCAACCTGTATATGTTATATATAAATTGTTTAAATATGTTAAAGGATAATTAGCCTGTGAGTCTCTCTGTGAGTCTCACAGACATGGGGCAGAGCTGCTACTGACTCTCCCTGGGCCCAGCCACTCACGAGGTGCCTGGGAGGGATGGCAGGTTCTAGCCCTGGCCCGCCACCCCAGCAGAGCCTCACAGCAAGCCAGATGACCCCCACTCCATGAGAGCCTCCATTTTCCACATCCGGACTTCCCCCTCATCAGAACTCCACCCAGCAAACCAGTCTATCACAGCCTGGCTCACGGCGCTGCCTGCAGCTGTGTGGTTCATCAATAAATGCTGGATTTAGAGATGACTACAAGAGTATGCTACCTGCACGGCAGAGCCTGGCAAGCTACCCATGTCGTATTTGATATGCCAAATACCAGTAACAATTATAGACCTCATTCCTATGACCTGATGGAATGGTTTGAGGCTCTTTATGTTCCTGGAGCAAGCAGCTGCCCTTGGGCTCTACTTGCATGAGACAGGACATATGGAGATGTTACTGGTGCCCGCTCGAGCAAATCGATGATGAACGGGAAGACAGTGACAGACAGTGAATTAGCCTGCTTGATATTTGAATCTGATAGAAAAAGTGCAAAACACTGAAGGAAAATGAGGATGGATAGAAACCTGAATCACAAGAAAATGGAAGATGAGTCAAAGAATTTTATTAGGTTGTAAGCATTTGGCAAATGGGAGGGGCACTTAGATCCTCATATCAGACAAAGGAGTCAAACAGATTTCAGGTGGGTGGAATTTTATGCCAAATCAATTTCAAACATTGTACGATAATTATTTGAATATATATTTATATAAATACACATTTTCAATACATACAGACCTTTTCAACCTATATGAAATAACGAGAAAGTGTGTGAACATTTTGACAAGAAAAAAGGAAAACTTTCTCAGGTTAAACACAAGTGGGAACACAATTAAAAGAAAGTTTGGTACTTATACAACATGAAAAGTGTATGGAGAAAAATTAAGAAAAGATATATGACTTTCAGTAGGTGAATGGACAAAGACTGTGAACCCATACAATGCAGTATCAGTCACAGATTATTAAAAAAGGAAAAATTATCATGCTAAAAAAGCACATAGAGAACATTTTCATGCAAATTGTTAAATGAAAGAAATCAGAGTGAAAAGACTATGGCCCTTATGGTTTCCAAGTGTCTGTCATTCTGGTAGACAAACTATAGTGAGTAAAGAGATCAATAGCTGCCAAATTTGCAGAATAGTAGGTAGGAAAGAAAAGGTGGAGCACAAGACTTCCAGACCACAAATGCATTAACTGGGAAATGTAGTATTGTACAATATCGTAGTTATTGATTAATAACACCATACATTTGCCAAAACCCACCTGCAATATAATATCGCGTCTGTCCTAATGTGAATTGTGATCAACAGTTAATAAGAGAATCCACATTCATTCATCACTTCTAACAGTTGCTTTACACCAGTGCAAGATGCTAATGACAGGCGGAAACTCTCGGGAATAGCTAGAGGAGCACTCAGAGTAGCTTTATTTTCTGTCCAATTTTTCCAAAAAATCCTGAAACCACGCCTCCAAAAGTCTCTCAACCTGATAATCTGTTCTCCGTTGTAAACTTCACAATTGTGAGAGTTACCCATATATAAATAATATGGGTTGCTTATAATAGCAAGCAGTTCTACAATAGAGCATATTCAGAGAGATCAAATTCCCAACCGTTGTTAATGAAACAGAGAGGATCCTTGGAGTAGAGGATATACTGCATGACCCCTAAAAGTCCTTTCATCCCTGTTTAATTTAGGAATGATCTAAGTGTAGCTGTCATCAAATGACCTCTCTTTGTTTCTCACCAGGCCTGGAGGAAAACTTGCATTCCCAGCCTATCTCTCCTAGTCCTAACAGCAGTGGGAGGGGGGAGAGAGAGAGAGTGTGAGTGTGTGTGTGTGTGTGTGTGTGTGTGTGTGTGTGTGTGTGCACATGTGTGTGTAGATAAAACAGCATCCTTCCAGAAACACAGTCAACTGCTATCAACTTGTTTTGTTTGGGTTTTTGCTTTTTTTGGGTCACACCCAGTGATGCTCGATGCTCGGGGAGTTACTCCTGACTCTACACTCAGGAATTTCCTGGCAGTGCCAGGGAACCATATGGAATGCCAGGGATATAATCCAGGTCAGTCACCTGCAAAGTAAATGTCCTCACTGCAAGACTATCACCCTGACCCCTGCTACCATATTTTCACAAACAAAAAAGTGAAAATCACTTGTGTTCTCGTAAAATAGATCCATTCAATTAGGAGACAATTCTTTTTACATAAAAATTAGTTTAAAAGTTTATTTATAGGTAAAATGTTTCATATTCAAGGTTCAGCGCTGGTTAGATGAAAACTAAATATAGAAAGTATTATGTTTGCTATTTTTTCTAGCAATATGTAAACTTCTCTAAGTCCTAAATGTTAGATGCTACACTACAAAAAGCTCCTAATTGCAGGCATTTTCTCAAAAAAATATAGTTTCACACACACACATATATATATATATGTAAAAACACATGCATATTTTTAAAATTGTATGCAAACATAAGGGTCCATAAATTTTCCGAAAGCATTATAAGAACGTGTTGGTAACCAATGAACCCAGATGACTGTGCCGACATGTTTGGTATGTAACTCAGTGTTGCAGTGCATGCTTCTCATGTTTGAAGGCCCTAAATTCAATCCTTGGCAGACACACACACACACACACACACACAACTATATAAGTATATAATCTATAGTAGTAGTTCCGCTTCATACCTACCTTTCTTGACATTATTTCTGCCCTTCCACCGTCAAGAAAAAGCTATGCAACATCCAAACACCACATAATCTATTTCTGAACTGTATCTCGCTTGCTTCCATGAAATCAGTATTCACTTATATCTTCATGCTTCTAGTTACCTGCAATACTTACATCTGTAAACCTTTTATTCAGTAATCTTAAATCCATTTGTGTTGCAGGACTCCTCTAAGAGCCCCCTTCTCTACCTTAGAAAAGTTTTTCCAGGCAGGTCTTAGCTCAAGACATTAGCACATAAAAGGGCCTAGGTGAGGTGCTGGGAGAGATTACCTGAGGGCATTTGACCCTCCCTGCTTTCCTTAACAGTGGGAGGGAGGTCTGAGTTGCAGGGGGTATAATACTAGCCTGCTTCCTCTCTCGCGCTCTCTTCTTTTTGGGCTCTCTCTTTGTGAGCTCGCACCCTTCTTAGGAGTCTTGTCTTTGTCTCCTCTTTACAGGGCGTTTACACGTGGTGGCCGCCATCTTGGCCTACACGTGGCTGGGGTTCTAGCCGGGAATCCTAAGCACCGGGCTTTTCCTTTTGCTGATTTGTATGCCTGAACCTGTGATAAGTAAACCCTTTTAAAGCTGCATCGGATTCCTGAGTTTTCATCCATTCCTCGCCGATTTCGGAGGTAGAAGGGAACTTCGCTTCCCAGCACTGTTGGGGACCCGGCGGAGCTCCCCAACACATTTGCATATTGGAATGTGGATTAACAATTCTTTTCTTAGCACTCATGGTAAAAGTTACATGATTCTGGGGCTGGGCGATAGCCCAGCGGGTAGAGCGTTGCCTTGCGCGGCTGGCCTGTGCCGGCCCAGGTTCGATCCCCGGCATCCCATATGGTCCCCGAGCACCGCCAGGAGTGGTTCCTGAGTGCAGAGCCAGGAGTAACCCCTGAGCATCGCCGGGTGTGACCCAAAAAAAAAAAAAAAAAAAAGTACATGATTCTAATGTGTTAGCATTGCAGGTTCTTTTGTATGAATTAAATCAAAGTAACATAACTTACCTTCATAACATATCCTGATTCCTATTTTATGACAGGTACTCTGTAAACACTTGATTTATGCCCCTTAAACAAAAGTACATTTTAGCACGATGTTATCCGACAAATGTTGGATGCTTTTTGGGACAAGGCTTCTAGCTTTGTGTTTCCATTTCCTGCCCAAGGGTCTTATACATTGATATTTATTAAGTAAATAGATATATTGCAATTAAAAATTAGTGGAATTCATATCACATAAAATTAATCATTTTAAAGTAAACAATCCACTAATGTCCAATGCTATTGTTCAACTATCAAATTTAAAAGTATTTTGTCACTTTAAGGCAAAATCTTTTACTCATTAAAATGTTTCTACAATTTTTCTACCCTGTCACCTCCACTTCCGGGAGCCACCAATCTATGTTTTATCTTCATGGATGTGCATTTCATTAAATGGGGGCCAGAGAGATAGCACGAGAGTTAAGGCACTTGCCTTCCACGTGGTGCACCCCAGTTTAATTTCAGAGACCACATGTGGTCCCCTGAGAACTGCAATGAGTGAGCCCTGAGCACAGACCCGTTGGCACAACCAGACATAGCCTCAAAACCTAAATAAATATTTTATTTAAATGGCATGTTATACGTGTCTTTTTTTTGGTTTGGCTTCTTCCACTTAACACAGAGGATCCCAAACTTACTTGGTCTACTCCCCTCTTTTCAGAAAAAAAATTAAATCACTCAGCAGCTTTTGGAAATCTACCTTCTTTAAAGAACAAAGGAAAAGAACCTTCTAACTTCACCTGAGGCAATGACTTCCTCCCTAGATGGCACACCCATTTTGGGAGACACTGACTTAGCATAATGTTTTCAAGATGGCTGAATTAATTCCTCTTAGATATTACATATATTATATTTGTATACAATGTATACAATGATGTGTTGCTTCCATCTTTTAATTGTTGTGAATAGGACTTTTATACATACCAGTGCAAGTATTTGTTTAACATGTTTTGTATTATTCTGAATAAACCTAAGAAATTAATTGTAGCATCTTTTTCTTTTTTTTTTTTTTTGCTTTTTTTTTTTTTTTTTTTTTTCTTTTTTTGGGTCACACCGGCAATGCTCAGGGGTTTCTCCTGACTCTACACTCAGGAATTACTCCTGGCGGTGCTCGGGGACCATATGGGATGCCGGGAATCAAACACAGGCCTGCACAGGCCGGCTGAGTGCAAGGCCAATGCCCTACCCACTGGGCTATCGCCTCGGCCCAATTGTAGCATCTTATAATAATTCTATGATCAACTTTCTATTAAACTGACAAACTGAACTGTAGCCAAAACATTTTACATTTCCAATAATATATGAGATGAAAGGTTTCCACAATCTCTGTAACCTTGCCAACACTATTTATTGCCCTTCTTTTATTATAGGCATTTTATTATGTATAATGTAGCACCTCTAGATGGTTAATTTAAAAGCACTAAGCTGTTTTGAATAAATCCTTGATACCTGTAGAAGTCAATTTACTGCAAAGCTACTAAGCACTGTTTCAGCATCCCTCCTGGAAGAATGTTGGAATTCAGAAGTTTAATCATTTTAAAAAATCCATAGATTATATACTCTCATCCTACAGAACATTAATTTCCCCAGGACATAAGCAAATAAGAATATCTAACAGTCATGAGCATAACTGCAATCTACCTATCTCCAGCTCTGGCACTATAGGCTTTGCTTCCAAGGTCACTCTACATAAAGTTTATGATAAATATCTTATCGCCTGAATACAAAATAAAGAATCTGATACTCTAGGTACCATGGCAAGAACAATCAAATTCTCAGCTACTTATAAATTTCAGGAAATCCTGATTTCAGCTTCTTGCTAGCAAACCAAACATAAATTTCTATGTGAAAAAAAATTTCTATGAAGTTCAGCTGAAAATTGCCTCTTCTTCCCAAACATCAAATTGAAAAGAACACAGCCATAGGGTGACTGCAGTATTTTAAGCCTATCATCTCTTGTACATTACTTTTGCAGTTTGCTTATGGCCTATAGAATGATTCTGTCATTTTCACTAAGAGGAATCAAGTTGCAAATGCAAATTTATTTGACTATCAATGTCCCTGATTTACATAAAAGTCTGTGATGCGCATCCAAGCTCTGTACTGACTACGAATAGATTAAATGGTGAGCTCCCTCAACCATACCCACATGATTTATGAGTAAGTTTTACCTCTCTGTGCTGTTATGCCCTTCAGAAGCCTGGCTATTTGAATTGAAGACCCAGTGTAATACAGTATGTGACAAACTATACAAATTATTTGCACAGGACAAGCTAAGTACTTTTGACCATAAAATTTGATGACAATGTTCATCGGACAGTGACTTGCCTCTCCAACAGCCTCGGAAATTAATAATATAGGACCATATGGTGTTCTTGGTCTTCCAAATTCTCACTTCACCGATTGGGATGTTTTCCTAAGGTTTATCACACTATTCTCCCTCTGGGAAAACTCTAGCTTTATCTTTCACACAAGGAAAATAAGTTTAAGTTAGTATCTTTCCATTTTAACTATTTACCTTCCAAGGCTTATTGTTAAAATAGGATCCAAATAATTTGATTCTAATTAAATTGCATTTTATAACTCTAATGCTCATGACTCTAAACTGATCTCCACTTCTCGAGACTTCACTTTTAGTCAATTTTAGCTCCTTTATAAATATTCAACTTTAAAAAAAAATCAGTTAACAGCCCAGTGCGTAGGGAGTTTGCCTTGCATGCGGCCGGCCTGTGCCGGCCCGGGTTCGATCCCTGACATCCCATATGGTCCCCGAGCACCGCCAGGAGTAATTCCTGAGTGCAGAGCCAGGAGTAACCCCTGAGCATCGCCGGGTGTGACCCAAAAAAGAAAAAAAAAATCAGGTAACACTGCATTCTAATTATTTCTACGTTGCACTCTTCAATAACTTATAATTTGTGAGCTAGGATCGCTGATTTTCATGTATGACTTTTCAATCATACATGAAAATATGTATGATTGAAATTCAAGACACTAATTGAGATTCAAGACCGGTTGGATCTCAATTAGTGCTTCTGAAGGGATATAATAAATCCTATCTTTGAAATTTATAACAATCATGCTTTATAGTGACACACGTAACATTTGGGAAAAGTGAAAATCCTCTACTAAGATGTAGATATAGAAATTTTCTTGCTTTACTCCCAAAAAAATAAATAATCAGACAAGGACAGAAAAAGTCCCACAGGTCAGGGTGAATCTGCAGCAAACCTTTCACCTCAGAGATAGGTACAGACTGCAACTAAGGCATAAGATGGCTCACACTTCGTCACCTGAGAGATAGTAGGTAGTTGTCTTGCCTGTGACAAGCCCCAGTATGATCGCCAGGACAGCACATGGTCCCCTGAGGATCAGCAGGAGTGACCCCTGAGCAGAGAGCCAAGAATAAGCCCTGAGCACAGTCAGATGTATCACACCCAGTCACACCCAATGCACACACACACACACACACAGACAGAGAGAGAGAGAGAGAGAGAGAGAGAGAGAGAGAGAAGATCCACACTGCATTAGACAGAAAGTGGATGGAGATGGAATTCTCAGTCAAAATTAAATACCTCAATAAATTAAGCAAAGAGCTATAGAAAAGAGTCAAAATATATGATTGAATCAGCAACCTTGAAGATAGCAATACACAAGTATTGGAGGTGGGAAGGGGGAAATGAAATTTTAGAAAATAAGAATCTGTATGGAAAAACAGCAAAAGATATGAGTATCCATTATCATGTCCTACCTGTGCCCTACAGTAGGGCAGCCGCCCCCTAGTCCTGGGAGGAGTGTAGAAAGAGTGTGCAATCACACGTCACTGACCTAGGTGATGTCCACAGCAGCTGCTGGGGTTTCACACACAAGCTGTAATGCTCACACAACAGCAGAAACTGTGCTAGAGAACATGCTCCCTTTCCACACCCCTCAGTGTAGGCACTGACCTCACGAGAGGAGCTGACAGTTACCAGACTGAAGAATCTCAGATATGGTCCCCAGAGAGGAGGAATATAAGCAGTGGCATATATTCAGCACCGACAAATCAGCACATCGACACCCAGCCCTGCCCTGTCCCACTCCCAGGATGTTCTTAGCAGCAGCAGAATTCCACCATGGTCTTGTCCCATACTGCGGACACAGCAAATAAAATACAAGTGTCAATTCCTATGGAAGTCAACTGAGAAGTTAAATTAAATCATAACACCAAAGTTACTGAGACAGGCAATAAGTAAAATTATAAGCAAATAAAAGAGGCAGAGTTAGAGTAGATAAATGGGTAAACTAAAAAAATGTAACACCATCCCTACTTTTATGTTCATAGCAGCATTATTCACAATAGCCAGAATCTGAAAACAACCAGAGTGCCCAAGAACTGATGACTGGATAAAGAAGCTTTGGTACATCTACACAATGGAATACTATGCAGCTGTTAGGAAAAATGAAGTTATAAAATTTGCCTATAAATGGATGGACATGGAGAAGATTATGTTGAGCGAAATTAGCCAGAAGGAGAGAGACAGATACAGAATGACTGCATTTATTTGCATAACATAAATATATATGTACATATTATGATACCAATATCCAAGGTCAAGTGAAACATGTATCAGGAGGTCTTGTCAAAGGTGGAAATTATCACAAACGTGTGGGAGTCAGAGGCTAGGTAAGACAGAAAATGGAACAGTGTGCTAACAATTGTCGAGGGTACTAATGCCAACCTAAAACTGAGCATTAAATAGAGGCAAAAAGGATACACATGACAACCCTTTAATGTATGTTCTGTAATCCATAGTCTGAGGGGGAAGGAAAAGAGAAAAGAGAGAGAAAGGGAAAGAAATAAAGAACCTGCCATGGAGGAGGGCTGGGGGGGGAGGGGAGGGAACCTGGGACGTTGGTGGTGGGAGATGGGCACTGGTGGCGGGATAGGTGCTGGAACACTGTATGACCAAAACCCAAATATGAACTTTTTAATTGTATATCTTTGTAATTGTAAAAATAAAAATTTTTTTTTAAAAATGTAACATATGGCAAGTAGCAACATCAAGACATTCTACAGCCTGAGGACTGAACAACTCTTCTATGCAGAAACAAACTATTTTATCAGATAAATAGAAAACTTATCTCTGTATCAGTTAAAAGAGTTTAAACTTGCAATAACAAAGAAAATCAAGGAAGTAGAAGAACATTCTGAAAAGAAGATCAAAGTGATATGAAAGTCAACATCTGACTCCACAACTTGTCAGAGCTCCACCTAAGGGAAAAGCCGATCTCAGACCCTGCTCATCAGAGTCGCACCCTACAGCAAAGCCTATTCCAAGCCCAGGTATGCTTTAATCAGAGACACAGATACATGGGGCAGAGCTGCTAGCAGCTCAGCTGATTATGAGGCATTCGAGAGGAAGGCAGGTTCTAGGCCTGACCCGCCATTCCAAATGAGCCTCACAAGAAGCCAGAGGAATCCCACACTATCAGGATATTTTCAACATCCAAATTCCACAGTTCATCAGAGCTCCACCCAAAAGAAAAGCAGATCTCTCCCCATTGGCGCAGCTGCAAAGTTCATCAGTAAATGCACAAACTGAGAGCCTACTACTGAGAATATACCACCCACATGGCAGAGTCTGGCAAGCTACCCGTGTTGTATTTGATATGCCAAAAACCAGTAACAATTATAGACCTGAACGAATGGTTTGAGGCTCTTCTTGTTCCTGGATCGAGCAGATGCTCTTGGGATACACTAGCACATGACAGGACGTATGGAGATGTTACTGATGCCCACTCAAGCAAATGGATGAACAACAGGGATGACAAGTGATCAAGTGAATATAGATAGACTAAATTTATCAATAAAAAGGCAGAATGGCCACATAGTTTAAATTCTTAAGATGCAAAACCCAACTATGTGCTATTTAAGTGACTCATAAACTACATGAGACATTTTTCAAACTTTAACGATTTAGCACATTTTATCCAGTAGAAACTTAGTCAAGACTGAGTTTCTGTATAGTTTTTACCAGATTCCTATAAATTCCAATTTCTTTATTATATCTAGTGTCAAGGAGAAGACATTGTCAGATTGGAACAAAATTGATAGTCTGCTTGCCAACATGAAAGATTTGCAACCCTTTGCAGTAAAGTTGACTTTATAGGCAGCAATGAACTAAGAAATTCAAGATACTGGCTGGAGAAGCCAGGGTAAATCCAAGCACAGCTGTGTGCAAAGGAAGGAAGGAAGGAAGGAAGGAAGGAAGGAAGGAAGGAAGGAAGGAAGGAAGGAAGGAAGGAAGGAAGGAAGGAAGGAAGGAAGGAAGGAAGGAAGGAAGGAAGGAAGGAAGGAAGGAAGGAAGGAAGGAAGGAAGGAAGGAAGGAAGGAAGGAAGGAAGGAAGAAAAGAGGGAGGGAGGGAGGAAGGAAGGAAGGAAGGAAGGAAGGAAAAGAAAGGAAGGAAGGAACGAACGAACGACAACGAACGAACGAACGGAGGAAGGAAGGGAGGGAGAGGAGGGAGGGAGGGAAGAAGGAGGGAGGGAGGGAGGAAGATTCTAGATACTCACTATCTTCTAGTACCTGTATCTGATGACAATAAAACGCTTGTTTATTAAAAAATTCTGCTTCCTTCGGGTCCAGAGAACCTGTTAGTTGTGGCCCCAAATTTATTTTTTATTTTGCCTCCCTCCTCTGAAAGCTTTCATAATTTTTCTTTTAAATTCAAACAAGAGGTATAATTTGCTCTTGTTCATAACACTTCACCCTAATCATCTTTTTCAATCTGCACTTGTGCATTTCCTATAGTCTTCAAAAGAGTTTTCTATTTCTTAAAAAGTTGACCTCTCCCCTTAGGAATGTTTTTTTCTATTTTCTCCTCACAACTCATCTCTATTACATGACAAAGTCAGGATTTACCCCTCATTCCTTTCGTAGCCATCTTCCATGATACTCTCTTAGTATCTATGAAGTCTTATATGTTTCATACCTGGTCCTTTTGCACTACATTCTGGGATAACATCTCAGTTCACTAATTCTCTCTTCAGCAGCATTTATTCTGCAGTTAAATCATCTCAAATTCTTTCTGTTTTTATTTTTTGTCTGGGAGCCTTTAAGAAGGCTCTTCCCTGCCGTGCTGGGAGGCCAGGGGCCACTCCGGTGTTATCTGGTCTGATAATGATAGGTCTCAGAGTTGCTTGGACCTATGGATATAATTCTGCACAGGTCCACTGTTGCTGAAGGTCACCAGGATCATCCTTGCTAGGTCCTCATAGTGCTGGGGATTGACTTCAGGGCATCATGATGCCAACCATGCATTAAGCCATATCAGCTATCTCCCCTGCGTCTATGTTGTTTTGTGATGACTCTGTATTTTATCTCCAAGTCTCTATTTGATTTTTACAACAACTTCATTTCCAAAAGAGCCTGTCTTAATTAATTTGCATATGTATTCTATTAAAACATATACCGTCTTACCTCTTATGAAGATAGTAAGTACCTTTTTTTAACTCCTTCCTCATGTATGACACTTTCTGTTGTTTAGTCTCTCATAAAGCTGATCCTGGTACTTAAAATTCCCCAGAATTTTCATATATTACTAGTATACAAAAGAAAATCAAAGTTGTCTACCTTGGAAGTAGTATTTTGTTATTAGTGGCACTGAGAATTATCAACCCTTAGAGAAAATAAAAGTTAGCCTGGCACTTAGGCACTTATACTAAATGTTCTACACTCAATACCTGTACATTCCCGCTGGACCTCCAATCATTACACCAGCTCCCAAGCCACTGCTGTAGATTTTATTCTCTAATGATTGACCATAGCCTATGTTGCCCTAATGATTGATGATGGCCCCCATTGGCGACTTGAGTCTATACCAGCATTTCTAGAATAGCACCTCCCACACTGCTACAAACATCTCCCATGTTTGCATGTCTTACCAGCATTTCTCAACTGGTGACCATAGGGATATTCTAAATTGAACCCTCGGGTGAACCCTCGGGATATTCTAAATTATGAGAATGGGGTTGGGCCATGTCATGAGACTATGGGCCAACAGTGAGAATGGAGGTGGGGGGGCCATAGAAAAATTTTGGAAGGAAACAAAGTCTGAAAGAGGACCATAGTCGGAAATATGTTGAGAAGCGCTATTTTTAAATAGCAGTTTTCTTCGTTGATGATGTTAGTGGTGGGGCTGTGGAGGAAATATAGTTGGTAGGGTGCTTGCCTTGCCGGCAGTTAACCCAGGTTCGATCCCTGACACTTCCCAGAGCTGAGCCTGCCAGGAGTGATCTCTGAGCACAGAGCCAGGAGTAAGCCCTGAGCACTGTCAGGTGTAGCACAAAACAAACAAAATAATAATGATAATAATAATGTTAATAAAGGCACATTAGATGAACTAACTTATGAACTTGTATGTTTTCTATCTGAAAAACTCAAACTTCCTGTTTTCCAACTAGCAATTTTTAATGTTGTAATTCATAGTTACCTTTCCTGCCATATCTAGACATTTATGATATTCAGATTATAATGTTTATTGTTTTTAACCTGAAGAAGTTATATGATTAGCAAGTAGAAGAGATAAGAGAACAAGGAGAAGACTCTAGCCTTGCATACAGCCAACCAGGATTCTATCCCCAGCTACACATATGTTCCTCTTAGCCTACTAGGAGGAGAAGACTCTAGCCTTGCATACAGCCAACCAGGATTCTATCCCCAGCTACACATATGGTCCTCTTAGCCTACTAGGCCTCATCCCTGAGTACAGAACCAGGGAGAAACCCTGAGCACTGCAGGGTGTGACAAACAGAGAAATCAAAAGAAAAGAACCCTAATAGAATAAAGACATGTATGTCCTCTACAGGAGTTTGCTCTTGTCTATTTAACAAAATACCACAAACTGTGTGGCTTTCACAATAGACATTTATTTCCTCACAGTTCTGGAAAATAGAAAATCTAACTTTAAACTACTGTCAGCATTGGTTTCCAGTGGTATTTCTCTTGCTAGATAATAGCGTCTACTTTCTCACTTTGTCCTAAAATGGACTTTCTTCTAGGCACATGCTAAGAGAACATGTTCGCTGACGCATCTCTTGTTAAAAAGCTGCCAGTTCTATTTGATTAGGTTCCAACCTCATGACTCCTTTTAACCTTGATTAACCTCAAAAGGTTCCATCTCCAAATGCTGTCACATTGGGAATTGGATTTAGCCCAAAGGATATTCTAAGAGATGACATTTTTCATTTATTTGTTATTTTTGAGATAACCTGGCTTACAATAGCATTGAGGCTTATGCTTTTGGTGTTCAAATTTACTGCCTATCTATCACTACCAAATAGCCAAGATCAGTCATCACTGTCCTTATGTCGTTTCAATTTCACTCCTTCCTTTCTCCCTCATCCTCCTTACAAAGTTCCCTCACGTCTTTGTCAGAGTCTTAGGCATGTTTCCGTAGTCTAGTCCCTTTCATTGTTTCTTTACATGCACTCATTAGTGGGATTATCTAGCATTTGTCCTTCTCCCTCTGACTGATTTTGTATAACCTGACACCTCTAATTTCATACAGGTGGAATGAAAGGCAAAAGTTCATTCTTTCTCACTGCTGAGTAGTATTTCCTTGGGCATGTGCCATATCCTTTACCCACTCATCCGTCTTTAGACACCTGAGATGTTCCCATATCTTGGCCATTGTAAACAGCACTGCAGTTAATATAGCTGTACATAGCTTTTTCATTATGTTTTATGTTCTTGAGATTGATAAGGCAGAGAATCTGTGTCATACAGTAGTCCTATTTTTAGCTTTTTGAAAAAAAACTCCATTTTGCTTTTCATAGATGCTATACCAGATGACATTTCTACCAGCACAGAATGAACATTGCTTTCTACCACACCCACACTAGCACTGGTTCCTTCTGGTCTTTCGGATACGGGCTATTCTCATGAGCATGATGTGATGAGCTTTTAATAAAGAAAATTTATTCAGACAATCAGAAAAATAGTACCTGGGTATGGTGTTGACTTGCATGGACTCATCCTGTTTCTATCCCTGGCAATGATCCGAGAACTGCCAGGGGTCATGCCTGAGCACAGAGCCAGGAAGAGTCCCTGAACACTGCTGGGTGAGGCTTTAAAAAACATAAAAATATTTTAAAACTTTTTTAAAGAAAATTTACTCAAAAAACTTTAATAAGGACAAATAAAAGGGCTATGTAAAAAACATAGCTATGTAAAAACACTGTAAAAAATAAAGAAAATTCAAAGTCCATATAGAATTTGTTTTTTCTGATACACTGTATTCAATAAATATATCTTAAATAAATTACTAAAACATTTCAAATGTAGCTCACAACTTCCTCAAACACCAAATTTGAGGCACACTTACAAATAAATGTCTTTCCCTTTTCTGTTAATAAATGGGGGAAAGGATCTTAGGCGGTGACAGAGCCGGGCCACGGCTAGAGGAGAATGTATTTGCCAGGAAATCGCAGATCTCTTCCTACCTGAGCTCGAACAAATGCTCAGGAATGCCTCCCCGTTCCAGGAAAACTCAGTTGTACATCACGAAGTCAGGGAAGCCATTTAGTGTGAGCTACAGAAGCCAGAAGAGAAGAGAAACTCTGCCAATGGGCTCCGGAGCACCATGAAGTCAGAGAACAGACCCTCAGAGACTCCAGGAGAAGCCACTTAGCCCCTTTCCCAACACAAAATAGGAAGTGGCAGAATCTCCCGAAACTCATTTTTGTGTCCGTCCCCCCAGCCCCAACCCCAATGCAGCGGTCACCAGGCAAGGCCAAAAAGCCTATTAAGGGCAAACAGGCCCTAGGGGGGAAAGCGCAAGGGGAAACAGCAGAACTGCAAACACAGAGGAGCAGGCCCAGCTCCAGTCTGAGGAAAGGAGCTGATTGAAAGCGGGAAGGAAGGGCCGGAGCCATAGTCCAGCGGGCAGGGCATTTGCCTTGCATGCAGCCGACCCAGGGTTCGATCCCGGCATCCCATAGGGTCCCCCGAGCACCGCCAGGAGTAATTCCTGAGTGCAGAGCCAGGAGTAACCCCTGAGCATCGCTGGGTGGGACCCAAAAAGAAGAAGAAATGATTGACCTCATGGATAACGGCAAGGGCATGGAGATGATCACCCCCAAGCAGTCCCTGGGGTAAGTTGTTGGTGTCAGCGAGATCCACAGACACAACAAGGGGCGCGGGATGTTCTGTACAGCCAGGACCCCTCCACGGGCTGCTGCTTCTTGTTACCACTTCGGGCATCTGGGCAAGACCTGCTGCGTGGACACCACCCTAGAGACGGACCGCCTTGGGCGGCTCATCCCCACAGCAAACCGGGAACTGCCAGACCAAACTGCCGACATCACGGAGGAGCCACGCCTCATCCTCATGGCCTCCCGGGACATGGAGGCGAGCAAGGCTCTGCTCCACCACTATGGGCAATGGCAGCCACGCGGGGCCCTCGGGGCACCCTGCCTGAAGCATGGACCCCACCACTGGCAAAGCGCCCCAAAGTGCCCTCCAAGGGAATATAATTTTTTACACACTTCATCTCAGCAGATTACTTCGAATGATTTTGCAAAAGTATGTTGGGATGCCTTTCCCTGTAGTAGTGAAATAGCTATTAAGGGTTTCCGGGATGCACTGGAACAGACGGCCTTATAGCACCAAAACAGTCTTTTTTTCTTTTTTGGGCATCACACCCGGCGATGCTCAGGGGTTACTCCTAGCTCTGCACTCAGGAATTCCTCCTGGCGGTGCTCAGGGGACCCTAGGGGATGCCGGGGATCGAACCTGGGGCGGACTTGTGCAAGGCAAATGCCCTCCCTGCTGTACTCTGCTCCTGCCCCTCAAAAACCGTTCATAACCTAGTTGTTTTGTATCTTCTTTGCATACGAGTTGAAAAGTTTGTGCTTTCTGTGCATGCAGTCCAAGGCTCGGGCCAGAATTTAGGGAGAGTCTGGTCTGAGCTAGGCAGTGGGCCCTGCTGCCTGCCGCCCCCAGGCCTGGGCCAGACGCCTGCGGCTCCGGTTCCCCTCAGTCCGGGCAGGCCCGTCCCCAGAACTTGCTGGCCTGGGCAGGCCTGGCCCTCAAGCCCTCGTCCCGCCTCGCCTCCCGGGGACCGCAAGCCTTAGGGTGCGGTAGGGCTTCCCCACACTGGGAAGTTCTCCATAGAAATGCGAAATAATTTTAAAACGTTTTTAAAGGGGGAGGAAAAATCAACAGAAAACAACTTCCGTTTGTATAGAACCTGGAGAGGGCCAGTTGCAGAGTTTCGTTTTGTTCGGGCTATTTTCCTGTTTGTAGGAGAGATTTGTATGCCACTCTATTCTAGTCAAATACAGAGTTTTAAGTGGACCAGAAATGACTCACCAGCTCCCACCGTGCCCACTCCGCTGGGTTGGTTGAAGGTCGCCAACCGCAGGTCTGGGCTCTGCCCTGCCCACCCGCCATCTGCCCTGAGGCCCCGCCCACCCGCTTTTCCTGCCCCGAGGCCCCACCCACCTGCCGTCTTTCCTGCCCCAGGCCCCACCCACCTGCCATCTTTCCTGCCCTGAGGCCCCACCCACCTGCCGTCTTTCCTGCCCTGAGGCCCCACCCACCTGCCGTCTTTCCTGCCCCTGAGGCCCCGCCCACCTGCCATCTTTCCTCCCGGGGCCCCACCCACCTGCCATCTTTCCTGCCCTGAGGCCCCACCCACCTGCCGTCTTTCCTGCCCTGAGGCTCCACCCACCTGCCGTCTTTCCTGCCCTGAGGCCCCGCCCACCTGCCATCTTTCCTGCCCTGAGGCCCCACCCACCCTCTTTTCCTGCCCTGAGGCCCCGCCCACCTGCCATCTTTCCTCCCCCGAGGCCCCACCCACCTGCCATCTTTCCTGCCCTGAGGCCCCACCCAGCTGTGATATTTCCTGCCCTGAGGCCCCACTCACCTGCTTTTCCTGCCCCGAGGCCCCGCCCACCTGCCGTCTTTCCTGCCCTGAGGCCCCACCCACCTGCCATCTTTCCTGCCCTGAGGCCCCGCCCACCTGCCATCTTTTCTGCCCTGAGGCCCCACCCACCTGCCATCTTTCCTGCTCTGAGGCCCCGCCCACCTGTCATCTTTCTTTTTTTTTTTTTTTTTTTTGCTTTTTGGGTCACACCCTGCAATGCTCAGGGGTTATCCTGGCTCTGCGCTCAGGAATCACTCCTGGCGGTACTGGAGACCATATGGGATGCCGGGTCGAACCCGGGCGGATAGGCCGGCGCGTGAAGGCAAACACCCTACCAGCTGGACTATTGCTCCGGCCCCACACCTGTCATCTTTCCTGCCCTGAGGCCCCACCCACTTGCAGTCTTTCCTGCTCTGAGGCCCCGCCCACCTGTCGTCTTTCCTGCCCTGAAGCCCCACCCACCTGCCATCTTTCCTGCCCTGAGGCCCCGCCCACCTGCCATCTTTCCTGCCTTGAGGTCCCGCCCACCTGTGATAGTTCCTGCCCTGAGGCCCCGCCCACTTGTCATCTTTCCTGCCCTGCAGCCCCACCCACTTGCAGTCTTTCCTGCCCAGAGGCCCCTATGCACTCAAGGGGGCACCGCCCCAGCCTTCAGGAAAGACCCCATGGCAGCGGGGGCGGGTCCCACAGGCACGGACACAGACCAAGAAGCAGTTCTTATTGGCACTGTGACCCTCCTGCGCTCCTCGTCCTGAGTTCTCCTGGCCCCCTGCGCCTGGGCCAATGTGAACAGAGACAGGTCTGGTCGCCTTCCTCAGCCCTGTGCCCCCAGCTAGCCCCCTCCTCGCCAAGGTGCTACCTAAGGTCTTCCCCGCCCCGCACTTGCTGGTCAGCGAATGGCAGGACAGCCCAACAGGGGGTGTCAAGGTGGGACTGACCATCTGGCTCGTACCTATTTGTAGTTCAGCTTTGTTACTTAAGAAAAGAACACAAAGTAAACTTGAAAATTGTTTGTGCTCATAAAAATGAAACAAATTAAAATGTTTATTGCCAGGCCAAAAAAAATGAGGGGAAAGTTATAAAAAACATTGTAGTTTACTCTCAAAAAATACTTAAAATCATTAGGGAACTTAAATGGTTTTAAATACTTTATGACTATATTGAAATGCTTTATAATTAAATTCTCTTCATAATTAATCGGGCTGAAATTTGAGAAGGGTTGCTATTCTCATGTGTATTGGTGTATGCGTATATGTTGACATGTGTGTAAGTATAAATATGGAGAACTTACAACCTATGTGGCAATATGTTTAATAAATATTTTACCTTAGTCTTTTATCTAACGTGAGTTGTGTAACTTTCAGAGAGTTTGGTCCACACGCATGGACCACTAGGATGACACTTACTAGCATCATAAAAGTCATGGGCACATCTTTCAGTACTTACAAATTCAGAAGATCTATAAGTAGATTCTGGAAGGGGCTCATAAGAAACTTTTGGAGACTAAATGCATTGTGGCATTTAGTGGAGAGATTGAGAACAATTTAGGTTAGGAAACTGTGCACTTATAATGTACATGTGCATTTCACCATATGTACAAGTTAATGTGTACATGCATTACCATAGGCACAAGTGAAATGTAATACCTCAGAATCTTCACAGCCCTTAGAAGTGAATAGCATGAGGTAATACTTGATTGTTACATGAAAACTGATGGAAATTACTTTATTAATTTGTCAGTGTTAACTTAACCTACACATTGATAAAAATTGAAAAATCCTAATTTAAATATTTTATTCAAAAATTCACTCCTATAAAATTTTTAATTATTTAAAATATGTTTCTTTTGTCACTTGTCCTTGATCACTTGAATCCCTTTATTCATCGATTTGCTCGAGCTGGCGCCAGTAACATTTCCATTGGACCCTATCCGTGCTAATGTGCCCAATGGCATATGGTTGATTCAGGAATAATCTTTTGTATATGTGTAACTTTTCAGAACTGTTCACATCTATTCTTAATTATGAAAACAGAGGGGAAAGAAAGGGTAAGCTCTCATCTTCCTGAAAACATTCCATACTGAACTATAATATTCTTTACTAATTAATCAATCTATTCAATTCTGAGAGGCTAGGAAGATAATATAGGATTTAAGGAACTTGCCTTGCACACTGTCAAAATTGGTTTGATCCCCTATACCACATATGGTGCCCATCACAGCCAGAAGTGATGCCTGGGTACAGAGCTAGAACAAACTCTGAGCACAGTCAGGTGTGGCCCAAAACAAGCCCCACCCCACAAAAAAAGAAAATAGTATCAAATTTTAAACAACTTTAACCAACTGAAGTCTTTTAAATGAGTAAATGAAAATAAATTAATTCTTAATTATTAAAAGAAATCTGTTAAGAAAGATAGTCTAGCGGGCAAGGTGTTTACCTTACACACAGCCAACTGGAGTTCAGCCCCTGGCACTGCATATGATCCCCCAAGTCTGCCAGGAGTAACGCCTGAACCAGAAATAAGCACTTAACACAGCCCAGTGTGCCCCAAAAACTAAAAAATAAACAAGTAGATAAATAAATGGAATGTAGAAAAAGCAAAGTTTACAAATATCAAAACATATGTAAAAAGATTTTATTGAAGGAAATAATTACTTTTAATGGGTTTGTGAAATGAAAATGGAAATCCAAAATGTTGTCTCAGGAAATAAGATTGTAAGTGTCTCAGGAAATAAGATTGTTAAGAAATACTAGTTAAAGGCCAGAGCAGTAGTATAGAGGGCAGGACAGTACAGAGGACAGAATGCTTCTTTGCATGCAGCTGACCCAGGTTCCATCCCTGGCATCCAATATAGACCCCTGAGCCTGCCAGGTATGATCTCTGAGCACAGTAATAAACTGTTAAGCAATGCCGGGTGTAACCCAGATTGGTTTTAAGACTTAAGACAAGTGAAAGACAGAGTTGAGTTAATGATATTACACATTTCCCCCCCAACATATTTTAACAAAGATTACTTGTCTATACCCAGGGCTCTGCCCCATGGACCCTGGTTAGTTGATGGTCTGACAAAGAAAAAGACTAGGCCCGTTGGATGAACCCAGAGCCACAGCAGAGCCTGGCAAGCTACCCGTGGTGTATTTGATATACCAAAAACAGTAATAATGGGGCCGGAGCGATAGCTCAGTGGGTAGGGCGTTTGCCTTGCACGCAGCCGGCCCATGCCAGCCCGGGTTCGATCCCGGCATCCCATATGGTCCCCCCAAGCACCGCCAGGAGTGACTCCTGAGTACAGAGCCAGGAGTAACCCCTGAGCATCGCCGGGTGTGACCCAAAAAAAGCAAAAAAAAAAAAAAAGAAATAATAATAATGGACCTCATTCCTAACGATTGGAGACCTTACTGGCACCCGCTTGAGCAAATCTCCGATTAACGGGAAGACAAGTGATGCCTCCCAAGCCTTACCTGTAAGGTTTGGGAGGTAATCTTTGTTAAAATATTACCACCTGTTGAAGTTCTCCTCTACTCCCCATCCTACTCCATTTAAATGCAGGCAGCGTGAGACAATGCTGACCTCCATTTCTTTAGCTTCCTTGTTTTTCGTGACATTTTCCTCTCTCTTGTCTGCTTCTCTAATTGCTTCTTTTCAATCCCTTTTCTTCTGCTGCTCCTTAAATGTCAGCAAATTCCAACTCTGTAACCTCCCAATCTTTTCTTGTTATATACAGACTCTTGCCAGTATCACGCTCCATGGTATGGTTCCCTCCCTCCCCTTTAGATACCCGAGTCCTGCTTCAACATCTCTAGTGAACTACAGGCCTCCCTACAGGTTCTTAGCTCTAACTTGTCCACCCCGCCGCTGCACTGAATGTATTTGTAATAACCTCATTTCGTCATCCAACCCTCAAGTTGAACTGAGCTGGGTGCATTTATGTTCTTAATACAATTATGCTTCCATCTTAGTTGTGCTGTATTACTCGTTGTATTCACTAAGTATTCACTTTACTAACTGCTCATTTTCCTAGACTACTATAACAACCAACTGTAAAATGGGTGGTTTGAAACAAGAGAAATGTATGCCCTCTGGAAGCTAAAAGCCCAAAATTAAGGTGTATGTCTGCTGAAATCTCTCAAGAATCTTTATCATGCAACTCTCCTAGATTCTGATAACTGCCAGCAATACTTGCTCTAGCCCAGCTTGTAGATACATAATTCTAACCTCTGCCTCTGGTGTCATGTGTTATTCTCCTCACATCGCCTATATGTTTTTATTGACTCTCTTATAAAGACACCAACCATTGATTTTTTTAAATCCCATTTTGCTCTCCTATAACCTCATCTTAGATGTTTTCATCTATAAAGACCCTATTTCCAAATAAGGTCCCATTCTGATGTTCCAGATAAACATTATAGCAAATTTATAGCAAAATGCAATACGTTGACAAAATTCAAAATGTCCTGAAGTTACATTAACCTACATTTTTTAACTTTACACCCTCCCTTCAAATCATAGCTCTCCCCAACACACTTTTTTTTTAATATTTTTTCTAAAACACAGCCAACAGTTTTCTCTTTGGCTCAGAATTCTGTTATGAGTGCCTTCAACTCTCCACTACCTTCACAAGTCAAAGTACAGGCGAGTTAGAATCCTATGCTAAAATGCTTGAGACTTTATTATACTACAGAAGGCAGCAAATCAAATTGTGGTTGGTTTTAAACAATAATCCTAAACTACTTGAAAACCTTCCAATAAACCTAAGAAACATAAAGCGTTCACATCTCACATACGCACATTCTTTCTTAAAACTGTTGTTCTTGATACAATTGCAAACTGCAGAACTTTCTCTTTTATCTTCCCTTTCTCTCTCTCCCTCTCTCTCTC
>JAJIBD010013764.1:0-48867 GCA_021461705.1 Cryptotis parvus
CCCTGTGATAACTTTATAAGAAAGGATGAGCAGTGTCATTATTCTCACTTTCCAGCCCAGTAGAAGCCCAGAGCGATGAAATTGCCAAGGAAGTACGATGTTAAGTCCAAGAGGCAGGATTTTGTTTATCAAAGCTCTAAGGATTTTGCTTATCAAGGTTTTGCTGATTCATGACACCAACATTCAATTGGGCTTTGGCAAGACCCTTAGCTTCATCTTAACCCACATCTAGTCATGAGCAAACTTCACCGTTGCTCCCTCAAACCTCTGCTCCTCCCCCTCCATCTCCCACCTACCCCTTCTGCTGGCCTCCCACCTTTGTCCATCCTCTCTCCTGAATAGGAGCACCCAGAGATGGCTTCCGTGAGGCAGGAGTCCAGGGGTTATTCCCTGCTGGCTCCGCACTCAGGAATCACTCCTGGCAGTGCTCAGGGGACCACATGGGATGCTGGGGATCAAACCCAGGTCGGCCACATGCAAGACAAATGCCATTTCTGCTGTGTTATCATTCCGGCCCCTCCTTCCCAGCTGGTGTCCAGCACCCAAGCTCAGCTGGTCTGTGACTCTTTGCCTCTGAGAATGTGGAAGAGGCAACTCTATGCTCCTCGGGCTACTTATGGATGCTCTGGGGCAGCCTGAGCTGCCGTCTGAAGAGCCTTTGTGAAGAGGCCCTGTGGAAATTGGGGCCCCAGGACTGCGGGGTGAGAGGGTCCAGCACCAAGTGTCCTGCTGAGCCCTTCTTTTTTCACTGCCCCACAAAGGGCCCTGGCGTGTGCGTGGAAGTCCTGGAAGTAAATCTCAGCCAGTTGGATCCTGTACTGCCCAAACAGGCCTCATGTGGACCCGTTAACCCCCTAGAATCATCAGAGATAATACAATGCAATGCTGGGTTATTTGGTATTTTTTGGGGGTTGGGGGGGGTGTATTGTTTGTGTTTTATAGTTCCAGGGATCGAACTCATGATCTTACGAATGCCAGGAATGTGTTTTCCCACCAAAACCTGTCTGTTAGGGTCCGAGAATCTTATCCCCTTCAAGAGACAGAGAATCACCACGAGAATGTAATTAACAAAGCAGAGTTTGTTGGGCTGGCTAGCCAGGGCCAGACTTCCACACAGACATGCAGGTTTGCTTAGGCGGGCAAGACCCGAGCCTCCTTGAGGGGGATCTTATATAGGCTCTTACTGACCGTTACAGCAGAGCCCGTGCAATACATAGCCCATAAGTTTGTAACCCCACATACCCCTCCAGCCCATACATTCAAAGGTCAGCATTAAGGTGTTAGGGGTTACGTGGGTTATGTGAGGAAGCAAGCAGGGCACATCTGACACGTACAAGCAGGCAGGGTGTCTTGCACGTACATCGGGTCATCTCTCACAACCCGCCCACCTCCCATAGGCCCATCCTGTTATCTTATCCTGGCCCGGTATTCTGGGTGGAAGGGCATCAGCACCTGGGGTGGAGGGGCATATTGTACTGATCTCTGCTAGGGGAATCTGTTCCTCTCAGTGTCCACAGCTTTAAATGATGGTGGTTGTAAGCCAGTAGGTTTCAGGTTGGTTCACTCCATAGCAATAAACAGATCACAAATATCCAAGGCATCTCCTTTATTTATACCCTAACTCACTGCTAGTCATTTCTACAGTTGTTTTCAGTTTTCAATTGTCATAAAATCCATGTTGCATAAACACCTCTGCCTTTTTAAAATATTGAGTTCAGCAGTGAGTGCGGGGCGTTCTCCCTGTTGGCTGACCAATGCAAACGCTGTTCCCTTCCCCAAGCGCTTCTCATCTGTACCATCTGACAAGAGTGAGCAAGTGCTCATATGACAAGAGCTCCGCCCCCCCACCTCCCCCGCCCCTGCCCCTGGCAACCATCACACTCCTTTCTGTTTCTAGGCACTGGGTGCCTCTGGACCTCAGGTAAGTGAAGTCATTCAGCTTTTCTTTGTTTGTGCCGGATTCGCTTCACTTAGCATAACGTGCTCAAGTTTATGCACCTGCATGGAGGTTTCAGAAGTTCCTCTGGAGGTCACTTCCTTGTATGAACTAGTGTGAGTATTGCTGTGGTCACAGATGCCCCCTGGAGCTCTCAGAGACCCCCTCTCCATTCTTTCAGATATTTCTTTCAGTTCTTTGTGGTTACTCAGAAATGAAATGGCTGGATCATACAGTAACTCCTTTTGGAATTTTTAGGGGAAATCACCATCTATATATATATATATATATTTATATTTTTTTTTTTTTTTTTTTTTGCAGGAGGCAGGTGGCAGGGGGTGATGCACCCGGCAGTGCTCAGGGGTTCCTCCTGGCTCTGCATGCAGGGATCACACCCGGTAGACTCAGGGGGCCATGTGGAATGCTGGGGATGGAACCTGGTTGGGCCGAGTGCCAGGCAAATGCCCCACTTGCTGTACTATTGTTCCAGCCCTGTTAGAATTTCTTTTGGTGGTTCCTTGCTCAGTCCTGCTTTGACTGTTAGAATATACACAAGGCCCCAACAGTGGCCCTCCAGGTCTTATCTAACGGTCAGGGCACCTCACCGGCTTCATTTCCTGCCAATCTTCTCCCTCCCCCTGCATTGGTGTCTGGACCCGGCATGACCCCAGGCTACTCATTTTCCACTTGTCCTCTCTGTCTAGGAGACCTGAGCATCACCGTGGCGTGATGGCCTGTGCTCTTACCTACCCAGGACTTCACCCAAATGTCCTCTCCTACAAAGAGGCCTTCCCTGGTCACCTACTATAAAATAGTGCCCCCATCATCACTATGGTCTTTTGATGGTGAGGGTTGGGCCACATCCAGCAGTGCTCAGGGCTTACTCCTGGCTCTGTGCTACCCACTTCCAGTGGAGCTCCTTGGATGACCTGCGGGACTGGAGATTGATCTGGCGTCAGCTGCATGCAAGGCTTTCCCACTGTGCTTTCTGCCGGGCCCAGTCCTTACATTTCATCTTTTAGCACTTCCCTTCATTGCAACCCGGAGGTCCCCCAGCCCCTGCAGTGCTCGTTGAGGGTGGGGTTCCTTCACTTGTGTTGCTCACACAGACCTGGCCATGGTAGAATGGCGTGTGCACTGGGATCCCAGGAACGGTCAGCTGAGCTGGCGGCAGCCAGGAGGAAGCTGGAACCATAGGTGTGGTGACACTGGGTGCCCGAAGCCATCTGTGCCCTCCACCCTACAGCCCGAACAAGTCAACTTAAAACAGAGTTTTGGCACCTCCCAGGCAAGTACTCATGAGTGAGTCATACCCCCTGCTCCATAATTAGTCAACTTGGGTTTTTTGGGCTATACCTTGTGGTGCTCAGGGCTTACTCCTGGCTCTGTGCTCAGGGAATCACTCCTGGTGGGACCTGGGGGACCATACGTGGTGCTGGAGATCAAACCTGGGTCACCTGTGAGCAAGGAAAATGCCCCTTCACTGTACTAGCTCTCCAGCCCTCGCTTTCCCTTATATTAAAAACAAAAAGGGTTCATTGTACTCGGTGATGAGTTAAAGTGCCTGTCAGTGCCTCTTTGCTCCAAAACCTTTGTCTAAAAATAATTGACTCTGAGGTATATCTTAATTTGCTTTTTTCACACCTGGAAATGCTCGGGGGTTACTCCTGGCTCTGCACTCAGGAATTACTCCAGGTGGTGCTCGGGGGACCATATGGGATGCCAGGGATCGAACAGGGTCAGCCACATGCAAAATAAGCGCCCTCCCTGCTGTACTGTCTCCCCAGCTACCAGCAGCTTGATTTTTTAAAGTGTATGTGAAGATTTGTTAACTTTTTTTTTTTTTTTTTTGATTTTTGGGTCACACCCAGCAATGCTCAGGGGTTACTCCTGGCTCTGCACTCAGCAATTACTCCTGGAGGAACTCGGGGGACCATATGGGATGCCGGGGATCGAACCCAGGTCGGCTGCGCTGCAAGGCAAACGCCTACCCACTGTGCTATCGCTCGGCCCCAGATTTGTTAACTTTCAACTATCTCTTCCATGAATTCAATTGGGTCTGAGAAGCAGCGAAACCCAAATACAGCAGTTACATAAAGTAGACACGCGGGATGATTTATTCATGGGGGAGATATGGGAGCTATTTGGGAATCAAGACCTGTGTCCGTTCGCCCTGATCTCTCACACCCAGGGCCCCGCTGCTGGTCGGCCAGGCCTAGGCTGCTGTGCAGAAGAGAATTTAATGAGTCGTTCTCCTCTACTTTGGGTCTGGGTGTAGGTACATTTGCAAAAGTGTACAAATTCCAGGCCAAAGACTATCATTTTCAGAGTCATTTATTTTTATTTTTTCCTCAATCCTCTGCATCAAAAACATCATTTTTCATGGGTTTTAGTCTCAGCTATTTTTTTTTTTTTTTTTGGACACTAAAACAAGTCTCTAAACAATGTTTTGGAAAACACCCAAGACTTTCTTCGACTATTTTTTTTCTCTTTATTGAGAAGTCCCCTCTTGGAAAACAGACTCCTCTCTGCAGTTTTCACGAGAGCCCAAACTTCAGAGATCTGCCAGGGATTTGCTCAGAGAAATTGCTCGGTAAATGAACCTTGAATTAATGAATTATTTAATCAATCATTCTCTTTTAGGAATAGCTAAGGGCAACTCGGATCCACGATTGGTTAGCTTTTTAATTGGGCTCCAGCTGTGGCACACCATATGATTTCTCTCTCTCTCTCTCTCTCTCTCTCTCTCTCTCTCTTGCATCAGGTATACTTGGGAGAGTCCTTCTCGCTCCCTTTCTGGCCAGATTGTCCACCGAAATGCTGGCAGAAAGTAAGAAGAGCAGCGTCAATTGAAGAGCGGCATCAATGCATTAAAAGGTACCCTGGTGGTCTTCAACGCCTAATGATGCTCTTAAAAATGGTTAATTTATGCACTGGGCTACTCCAGCTCCCCTGGCACTTGGGATCACATGACACAGAGAAGGCGAAGGGGCACACACATAATAGGCCACAGCGGCGCTCAGTTCTGACCTTATTTTCACTGATAAAGACAAATCTCATCATTCACAGGGAGCAATGTCAGTCTTTTATCTTTCCTTGGTCTCATGAGGACACAAGTCACATCCACAAGCCTCCTCTGTGGGTAACCAGGAAACTCAGGCAGCCAATCAGCGCAAAGGTGATTCATTCATTTGCATTCAGAAATCCTGTTGGTCCAAAAGCAATGAAAGTGGGGGGGGGTTCATTTTTTTCCCCCTCTGTGAAAAGTCATTTGCTGGTGTAAGCTACGCCATCGCATGGCTGGCAGAGCTGCTGTAAAAAAATAATATTTGGCAGTGGGAAGGGGGACTTTCTTTTACTTGAGAAACTGACGTGTCAATATCTGGAGCCAACTTAGATGGCTCAATAGTCCCTTGTCAATGCTTTTGCCCGCCAAAGGTTTGTGTGGGGTGGATTGATGGCGGAACTTCATTGCTACCATACACGGGAGGTGTTGTCAAGTGTGAGCTTGCAGGACTGAGAAGCAAGGAGAGAGGAGCCGCAGATGGGGGCCTTGGAGAACTGAATTCAAGTAACACGCAGCAACAACCCGGACTTGGTCTCTCTAGTACCACTTGTGTGTTCTAGCCCTTCTGCCCTGACTTTAGTCACTGAGGGCAGTTGAGGGCCTAGTCTGGCCTCAGATCATGAGTAGAGAGAGAGGAAAGGCAGGAGTGGGGTGGGGAGTCCCGCTGAGGTGTTGCTGAAGGCTGGTCCCCACCTGCTGGGGCATAACTCCAGGAGGGGAGCTGAGATGTTTATTTTCAAAGCAGGGACAGCATCTTCCGTGCTCTGGGCTGTGCTGAGTGCTGGCACCAGATAAATGTGGCTCGCAGCAATTCCTAATGATGCCGTCAGTAATACTGTGCTTGTCCAACCCCTACACCAAGGGAGCGGAAGGCGTTTAACTCTTTCTTGTTATTGCTCCTCGTATGCTCGCTCTAGGTCTCCTGGCTTGACCCTCACCTCTGCAGAATTTCTTCCTAGTCTCCCATTGGCCCTCACAAAGGGCCTCTCTGAAGAGGTCGGAAAGAGGAGGCAGGGGCTTCCTGAATATTCATCTTTGGATCAATCACCCTCAGAATGTGTGGAGAGCCCCTGGCAGGGTTTGCCTGCCAATCATACCTCTCCGTCCGCAGAGAGCCTGAGCAAAACAGAAGCCATACCTTCATTTAATTATTCTCTCTCTCTCTCTCTCTCTCTCTCTCTCTCTCTCTCTCTCTCTCTCTCTCTCTCTTTGCTCCCTCTTCAGCTCCACCAGAGTTTGTTCCCTTCCCATTTGCTCCTAATTAAGGACAGTGGGGGTATCCTTTTGGTCTTATTTTCTTATAATTTTAATTACACTGGTTTAAGTGCTGAGGAGATGGATATTTTCCAGGCTGCTTCTCAGATGTGAATGAGCTTGAGTCAGGGCTTCCCTGACACCCAACCTGTTTGCCTGGGCCTGGAGGCAGGACCAGAGCCACAGGGGACCTCCAGCTACAAGGAGAGGATCCGACCCCCCAACCCCCCAGATTTGAATAGATCCAGAAGGAGCAGTCAGAGGGGAGTGGGTGCAAGCTGATGGCTGGGGTAAGGGAGAGGCTCTGAGAGACTGAGGGGCCCACGCCCCCTGCCCTACAGAACGCCCAGCCGTGCTCATGTCACTTCCTTTGCCGGCCCCTCCACACCCCTCCTTTCTTCTGTGTCTGTCTCTAGCTGAGGCCCAGGGAGCCTGGGCCAGGCTGCTTCAGTTCAGAGCACTGGAGGCTGAGCTTTAGTCCCAGCCTGGCTGGTCCTGGTTGACTTTCTCTTTGTGCTCCTGGGCCCTTCCAGGAAAGTACACGGTGATTCCCTGCTGAGCGGGAGGCTGGGAGGACTGCAGAAGGGAGCACTAAGGCTGGCCCTTCCCTTCTCTCAAGAGCTCAGAGTATTGGGCAAGTGGGCAGATTTTGGAAGGACCCTATAGTGAAGCTTGGGCATGCACGCACACACGCACACACACACACACATATACACACACATGCACAGACATGCACAGACACACAGACACACACAGACACACGCAGATACACACAGACACACATAGACACACAAAGACAGACAGACACACATGGACACACACAGACACACACAGACACACAGACTCACAGACACACAGGCACACAGGCACAGACACAAAGACACCCACACAAGTGTTTCCCCCTGTTTCTGTTTGTTTCCTTGTTTGGGGGCTACCAACTTTGCTCAGGGCAGACTCCTGCTCTGTGCTCAGGGATCGTCCTGACAGGGCTCAGGCAACCATATACAGTCCTGGGCGTCAAACCTAGGTCAGTTGCTGAAGACAAATGCCTTAATCTCGCCTGTCTCTTTTCTCACTCTTTTTTTTTTTGGTTTGTTTTATGTTAAAAAAAATTCGAGGTCACACCCAGTGGTGCTGGGGGTCTGGGGGCCACACCCTGAGTGGGACCCTAGGGCCTCACACGTCAGACATGTTCCCACCCCTTTGAGTCACAGCCCTGTCCCCTCTGTATCTTGTTTTTTTCTCACCTCCCTGCCCCATTCTTTTTCTCGTTCCTTCCACTCCTCCTTCCTAAAGTCGGCCCTGAGCACCCCCAGCCAGCATGGACCCCACCCAGCTTTTTAGTATTAATGACCTCAGCACAACAGCTTAACATTTCAATATAGATTTTAGCATTAATGACCTCAGCACAACAGCTTAACATTTCATTATAGATTATCATGCTGTATAATGTCAATGTCTTTTTTTTCTTTTTGGATCACACCTGGGCATGCTCAGGGGTTACTCCTATCTCTGCACTCAGAAATTACACCTGGTGGTACTTTTGGATGACCTGGGTCAGCCGCGTGCAAGGCAAATGTCCTACCCACTATGGAACCTCTCCAGCCCCTCAAATAGTGTCTTAAGGTAGGCAAGTCTCTGGAATGCAAACTCACATCTTTCTCCTGGTCTGTAGCATCCAAAGCCATCTTGCATGTGCAGTAAATGTTTAATCTTTGATTGTTAAGTGCACAGTCTTTCCCTAGTTCTGCCTGAGGGTTGAAGACTCTATTTTCTATGTCTTTTTTGCATCTCCACTGCAGTTCACTCTGCGTTAAGCATCTAAACTTACAGGTGCTCAATAGACATTTGTCAGATTCAAATTGCCTTTCCCCACGGAGGTGGGCTTGAGGGGTGGTTAGCCATTGCTACAGTGTAGTGAGAGCTCCGAAGAGTCAAAGCCAAGCTTGCAGACGGTTTGGAAGCGGGGCTTGGGGAAGACACATTTTCCTTTACACCAATTGCTAAATCCTGTCCTGGGAGGGCAGAGAACACCACCAGAGGGAGTTGGAACCTTCATTCTAATCTTGACTTGAGACCTTCCAGGTGGCGAGGCATTAGAGGTCAGGCCAGGACCTGGTGACCCGCTGGCTTTTAGTAAAAAAAGCAAGTTTCAGGCCCGGTGCTGTGACTTAGTGGCAGAACAGCTCTCTGGCACCAACGGCAGCACTGTGGCGTCCCTGACAGCCTCACCAAGCGTCTGTGCTCCAAGCGTCTATGCCCAGCTTACCATGAAAGCGTCTGTGCTCCCCAAGCGCCTGTGCTCCACAAGCGTCTGTGCTCCAGCTTACCATGAAAGCTTCTGTGCTCCAAGCGTCTGTGCTCCAGCTTACCATGAAAGCGCCTGTGCTCCTGGCGTCTGTGCTCCAGCTTACCATGAAGCGTCTGTGCTCCCTGCGCTGTGCTCCAGTTTACCATGAAAGCGTCTGCACACCAAAGCGTCTGTGCTCCCAGCTTACCATGAAAGCGTCTGTGCTCCCTGGCGTCTGTGCTCCCTGCGTCTGTGCTCCAGCTTACCTGAAGCTTCTGTGCTCCCTGGCGTCTGTGCCCAGCTTACCATGAAAGCGCCTGTGCTCCCTGGCGTCTTGCTCCAGCTTACCATGAAAGCGTCTGTGCTCCACAGGCGTCTGTGCTCCAGTTTACCATGAAAGCGTCTGTGCACCACAAGCGTCTGTGCTCCAGCTTACCATGAAAGCGTCTGTGCTCCACAGGCGTCTGTGCTCCAGCTTACTATGAAACAAGTATTTGCAAGGACCACGGTGCAGTGTACTCGGAGCCGGCCAGCAGGGCAACTCCTGGACAGGGCAGTGCCCCGGCAGTTCAAGTTGCTATAAAGACAGCAACAGCAGCAAAGGGGAGCCCACAGAATTCGGTTCACGTATTTTTTGGGGGTGGGGTGAGGCACACCAGCAGGGATTCAGGATCCCGGATCCTGGCTCTGCACTCAGGGATCACTCCTGACATGCTCGGGGACCATGTGGGGGTGCCGGGGAGCAAACCCCGGTGGGCCGCCATGCAAGGCAAGTGCCCGGCAGGCTGTGCTACTAGCCCCTTGCCCTCTAGTTCCCTTTCGACTGGGGGTCCTCGGAGACCCTCTGCTCTTGCCGACCCCATTGATTGGCCTTGGTTTCTTCCTCTCAGTTTCATTTCTGCCCATGACTCTTAAACAGACAAGACTTGCCAGGAAGCAGATTTGCATCGGATTGAAAGTCAATCGGGCTTGCTGCAAGAATATGAAATTAGGGTTCCCAGGAAGAAAAAGTGGTTTTTTTTTTTTGTCCTTTTCATTGTTCAGGGGCGGTTCTCTTTAATCACGCACGGGCAGAAGCAGCCGAGAGGCCCTGAGAGACGACCCCCTGCGTTTTCCAGGAGGCTGCCGGGACACTCAGATGGTCACCTACGTGGGGGCTCCATCCCGTCAGGTTCCCCCTATTCCTGCCCCACTGAAAGGCCGCCCCGGGAGCTCAGTTCTGCAGCCCCTGGGCCTCCAAAGTGCGAGAACTTGACTCCTGGGGAACCGCAGTGGAGTCCCCAGCGCTCGTGGGCGGAGCTAGCTGCGAGCCACAGTGGCCGGCACTACCTCCTGGGACGGGGGCTGGACCAGCCCCTGGCTGACCACGGGCGCTCCTCCTCCTCCCCCCCCCCACTCCCCGCCCGATTTCTCTCCTCTTCCTTTGCGCTGCTCCCCCAAGCCCACGAGGCCCTCGGACTCTGGAGCCCCGGTAGGGCGCTCTCCAAGCACAGCCCGCGCCCCCATTAATTCTCAGAGCGCTCTAGAGAAGGCCGCCAGACAGGCGGCATTATTATTCTCATCAATCACCCGCGCCGGAGAAGAAACTGAGGCAGGGCGGGGCCTCCCGCGCGGGCAGGCGGGGTGCAGCGGGTGCGGGGTGCGGTGCTGCGGGCGCGGGGTGCGGGCGCGCGGTGCAGCAGGTCCCGCGGTGCGGGCGCGCGGTGCAGGCGGGAGCCGGGTTCCAGCCGCGCACGTGGCATCTGCAGGTCCCCGGATCGAAAACGCACGGATGAGATTTGGATGTTCTCGGTTTAGTGGAAGGGAACGAGGTTTACGGGAGGTCAGCGCCATTACTCAGCGTTATTAATGATGGTGTCGGCCGTTAAAATCTCAAAAAAACTAGGAAACTAATAAATTTTACATATTGAAAAGTCGCAGATGGATCAGGCAAATGGATAAATTCTTAAAAGTATTTAATATCTGTTAAGAGGACAGAATGATAAATTCAGTATTGAAAACCAATATCAGATTCTCAATTACAGGCCATTTATCATAACCAACGGCTCGGTCAGATTCTGATGGCGGCGAGCCCCGTGTGATTCATAAGCAGAGACCCGGAACAAGTCCATATGAAACGAGAAATAAATCTGCTTTACATATTGGAAACTTATTTCCACTTCCTATCTTTATTGCCAACAATAATGTTAGCTTTCAAGAACAAATTGTTACACGTTAAACCCATGCGTAATGAGCCCAATTGAGTAAAAAAATTCCTTAAAAAGAGATTTTAAACTATCTCAAATTGGGTTATTAACTTTAACTCCAGTTCCTTGGTGGGGTCCCACCAATCTTCCAGGGAATCTGAAGAGACTTCAGTACTTAACCTGGCAACTGGCTCCCCAGACTGAGTCCCTAAATTCTGGCATTGTTTTTTCTTCTCTCTCCCCCCACTTCACTTTTTTTTCTCAGCCTGGGCAAGTGCCTCAAACAGATGAGACCCGCTCTAACCACTGAACCACACCCCTGACCCGCAGGCTTAATCTTGAGGGTTGTATAATACTCCATCATTGGATAATGAACACTTTTCCTAATGCTGCTTAATCTTCAGCACTTAATGGTTCCTTACTTTTCTCTATTGAAACAGCACTGCAATTCCCCTTTCTGCCTGAAAGCACTGCAGCCCGGAGGCACACCCAGCATTCTCTGACCAAGAAGCGACCCAGCTCCACAGCTGAAGCTCTTTCAGCTGCCACGACCCTGTAGCTGGTTCCCGCTTGAGGCGCCTGAACTCTGTGGCGCGTGCTCATTTGCCCAACACCACCAAAGCTCACAGTACAGGAACACGAGCCTTACTGCTGTAGGGGAGGGCTCTTGCCTTAAACACGGCTCACCGGATTGGATCTCTGGATCTCATATGATCCCCAGAGCACACCAGGAGTAATTCCTAGGTGCAGAGTCAGGAGTCATCCCTGAGCACAGCAGGGTATGGCTCCAAACCAACCAACCAACCAACCAACCAACCAACCAACCAACCAACCAACCAACCAACCAACCAACCAACCAACCAACCAACCAACCAACCAACCAACCAACCAACCAAACAAACAAACAAACAACCCCTCCCCCAAATTTTTTATATTGAAAGTCCAGTAGTATCATGGAAAGTCTGAGGGAAAGTTGTATAGAAAGCTGCTTGGTAGCTCAATTAATAAAAACAATCGTACAGAGACTTAACTAGCACTAACCAGCTCAGCAGATCTGACAAAAACTTCAGTAGCGTCATCGTGAGACAGAGCAATGATTGGAAATCGACTTTGATTATCTAGGTTTGATCATTCCATTTTCCTTTTCTCCTTTATAATCAATCTGAAGTAAATCTGTGCCTGCTAAGAGAGGGGGGTGGTGGGTGGGAAACTGGGACACTGGTGGAAGGAAGGGCCCACTGGACGTGGGATGGTGTTAGATACTGGATGCCGGAAACAGCTGTATTATGAGTAACTTGGTAAATCCTGGCGCTATTAGAAAAATAAAATAGAACTGCAATCATCACCGTAGTGCAGGTAGAAGTGGGTGCATTTCTGACTTTTTTTGGGGGCTAGTTGATATCCAGGATCTAGACCAGAGCTCACACATGCAAGAAACCATGCACCACCCCCCCGCCCCAGCTCTCCTTTCAGATGGTTTCTTGAATAGTTTATTCCTCTCTCATCACAGATATTCAAGAGTGTGAACATGTAAAGATCTCCGAGACACACTGAGATAAAAGCAGAATTTTATGTGGGCACCCTCGTTCCTATATTTTATTGTTTGCATAAGCTGTAGCCACAGTTTAAGAATCAGAGCCTTGTGGATTACACTGGGTCTGCCAGAGACTCAGCGAGGGACGTAACTACTCAGAACATCCATTCCTGTGTCGCATACTGGGCCTCATGTTACCCACAGCTCAGAGATGTGGTGAAGGCATATTTGCTCCAACTGCCAAGATCCGCGTCCTTCAGAAGGAGCGCTTTGCCTCAAGCTGTGTTGCCCCATTTCTCAGACTCACTTGAGGCAGGAGGGACGTGCGTGTCAGCTTCCCTCTCTTCTGGTAGCCCTGCGAAGTTCAAGATCATGAGTCGCTCATTCGGGACTTGGTCAGTACCAGCTCCACAGTGGAACGGCCCAGCAGAGCTGTGTGAACGGAACTCCGTAGAGTGTTGATCAAAGGAATCCATAAAGGCATTTAAAAGCAAATTGAATTTAGACTGAATTGAAAACTGATTGGGCCTTATTTTTTTTATTTATCTTGGGAACTTAAGTACAAAATGCCTTCTGTACAATTGTGTTTCCTAAGCCTTGAAAGCCTTAATGCGATTTTAAAGTGTTTCTAGGCAAATTATTTGAAATTTCAAAATGGGCAAGGAATTTCAGAGTTTTCTGTATAAACATACATACACCAAAATATTCACAGGTGACTATAGTTTATGTCCGTCAGAGAGTTGGGGGTCCCAAGGCCCAGGAAAATGAGGTCATCACGGCATTGGAACCCCGAATTTCGTAAGATTCTGGTGACTGAAGTTTCAAATAGCTTCTATTGATGCGCCGTGCCACCCAGCCAGCCTGTGAAAGCTCTGAGTCATGTTTAATGGGCAAGCATCATCATCATCATCATCATCATCATCATCATCATTTTTATCTGTCTGTCTCTGACTGGGGCCTCCCAGTACCTAGAACATTGCCTGGCACAACACAAACACTCCATTGCCAGTTTCCAAATGACCAAATGAATCAGCAATCACATTTGGTCTGACCCAAATCATCCATCCATTTGGGGTTATTCAGATGAACTTGACAAATCTTTATAGAGTGCTTTCTATGTTCCAGACTCTTTGCCAAGAAGCTGAGGGCACGAAGACGAACACACGTTGCTTTTGTCTTCACCAGTTCGAAGTCAAGTGTGGGAAGTGGTCCATCACAGATAACTGCAGTGTACCATAGAGTCAAAAAAGGTCTCTGCTCCCGGGTCTGTGGGATCAGGGAACTCACAGGAGGGTCTGTAGTTCAATCCAGGGTGAAAGGAGAACTCGCAGGAGGGACCAGACCTGAACTGAGTCTTGGTAGATGATAGAGAAGAGCAAAAAAGTAGAAGTGAGATCCGGAAGAACAGTGCAGGGGCTCAGAACACCTCCCTTGCAAACATGTGGTCGCAGGTTGAATCCCCTGCTGCCCCACATGCACCTAGTGCTATTCCAGCAGTTGCTGCTTGAGTTTTGAGCAGCTCTGCTGCCTGTGATCCCAGAATTTCTGGTTGCAACTCAGCCAGTGAACACAGGTGTGTGTGAGCACCCCCTCACCCAGGAGGTCCCAGACTGGTCACAGCCAGGTGAGTATGTGCTGTGGTAAGAATGTGTGAGTAGTGCAGTGCTCACCAGGACCATGGCTGTGGCCCCCAGAAGCAGGTGTGCAGGCACTGGTCTGAAGGCAAGCAGGCCTCAGGGAGTGCCAGCTAGGCGTGCCAGACCCACAGCAGGGCCCAGACACCTCCCATTATGGCAATACCATCAATATCCGTGACGGGAATGAAGAGGAAGGATTTCATGAAAAGGGCAGAAGAACATCTCGAGCAAAGAAGCCATCAGGCTGCTGCAAACTCATTACACACACACACACACACACACACACACACACACACACTCCAAACAAAAACTCACAAACCAAAAACCAGGAAGATGATCACTAGTATGGCCCAGGACTCACCCTCCCTGTCCATGTGTCTACGCTGAGCTGCGCCCATCTGCATGCGGCCTCCTCTGCTCCCGGCTGTGCTGCCGCTGGCCCACAGGACACAGCCCCTTCACTCCTGGAGCTGGTGTTTGCAGGGGTGACAGTGGGCCCAGGCCTCTCAGCCCTACTGAAGGACCCATTCAGAGCGGGGTGTGGTGGTCAAAGAAGGGGCAGTAACTTGTTTCATGCATGGTTGGACTTATCCTTGGACCTACACGTGTCTGGAAGCATCTCTGCAAGCCTAAAGTGTTTGTTTTCTGTGTTTGGGCCATTATTCCTGGCTTTGTACTCAGGGATCACTCCTGGTGGTGCTCAGAGTCCATATGAGATGCACGTTGGTCACATGCAAGGCAGGTGCCGTATCTGCGGTGCTACATATGGTCTCTTAGAAATCCTTTACCCAGTGGGGGGCAAGCAGGCCCATAAACCTCTGTGAGAAAAGTGGGAAGCGGGCAAGGCAGACACTTCGGGCGAGGGTCATCAATGAGCAGAATTTGAAATGCTGACACTGTGTTGGAGGACAGGTTTAGCTATTCTGGGAGTTTTGTTGTTTTGCCCATTCCCAGCTTAATCTATTTAAGTCAAGGTTCATTCTAATGAGACCTCTCTTCTATGTAAACACTGCTAGAGGGTGTGGCAGTACAGAAGTCACCTTGATTGAATAACTTCTGACTTATACATCTACTAAGACTTCTATGTTTTCTAGATTGGGCACAGCTCCTCTTTATACCCACTGCACCCAGTGTGGGACAGTTAAAATTTACCAGGAGACTACCACCCTGGCTACGCTGAGACTATAGGAAGACTATAGGAAGGATCATACTAGTTTGCTCTAAGCAGGCGAGTGTGACCCTTTCAGTACACGAGAACAAGATACTCAGAATCACCCTGGTGCAGATAATAATAAGAAGGACCTTGTGGGTACCATCTAGATTACATGAAACTCATGAAGTTAAGATGTATTACTTTATACCAGCCCCCTCTCTCCAGTGTTTTACATAAGAGATAATCTTGATAGAAAGGATTAGACCTTGGCATAACCTTTGTTTATACCTGCAATAGGGTGTGGCACTACCCTCTGTTTAGAGTTCTTTGTTGACATGACCCTCCCGATTGGATTACTTTGGTGTATATAAGGGGCTGACTTGAGGCCCCTTCACCTTTACCTTTTGGGTCTTTTAGCTTTCGGCTTTTGGCTCCTATGGCTTTTGGCTCCCTCAGCCTTGCGGCTTTTGGCTTTTGGCTTTTTGCTCTTTGGCCTTTTGCTCCTTCTGGGTAGGACTCAGCTCGGGTGAGATCTTCTCTCTTTGGTGGGAGACTTAGGCTCTTTTGTATGGTCTCAGTTCTGACCAGAGCTAGAGTTTGTTCATTATATTGGAGTGCTGTGGAAGAGCTTTTGTACTATTAAAAGCCATTTTGGAACTGCACCGGACTCATGAGTTTTCATCTGTTCTCCCGGCATCCTCGGAGGTAGAAGAGAACTTCTGTCCTGACACTGTCGGGGACCCCAGCGGCTGTTCCCCAACAACACTGGAGTTTGCCAAGCTTGGGAGTCTGTGGGAAGGGCTTTTGGGGGTCTAGAACAGCAGAGACAAAATCAGGGCTTCAGGACACGAGGTGACACTTTCGGGACCCACAGGCAAACCGAGGAGCTGTGGGTAGGATGGACAGGCTGGCGGTTACTGAGGGTGGGGAACAGGAAGTATTGCAGTCTAACTCGCCTAATGAGTTGTTGGGAATGAAATGAAAACAGTACCAAGAAGGGCCTCTACGTTGACCTAAACCAGGGGGCGTACTCACTACCTGTGCTTTTATTAGCTCTTGAATTCATTCAGCAGCGGTCCTGCTAAATTGCTTTGGAACCCAAGTTAAAGCAAACGAAGCCCTGGCAAAGGTGCGTCAACGAGATGAGTGTTGCGGCAGAACATGTGTCTTCTTTCCCCTATGAATAAACAGCTTACGTGCTGCTGAGCTGAAGCTGGCTGTGGCATACGGGCTAGTTCCAGTGATTTAACTCTGGCCCCCAGCAAACCGCATTTTATAATTATTACCCAGAGAACAGCATTCATATAGCTGTGACTTATGTGAAGACTGTATCTGTGGATGTGTTACATTTATTCACTGAATTCCAGAATCTCAATTTGGCCAAAGAGACTCACAGGTCTCCATGGTACTGGTGGAAACTGTATTTTGTGTTGGAGTCTCTTAATCTGCACCAAAGATTTAGAAATTCATGTTACTTGCCTCCAGTCTCCCGAGGTATTCCTCTCTTGGAAAAATTGGTTCTTGAACCCAGTGTACCACAGAAATTGTTTCTAAGCAACCTGTGTTGGAGAGAGGATGAAGAGCTTAAGAAGCATGTCACAGTGTTGTATTTGGTCCCTGTTCTTGATATACGTGGAAGAAAAAGAACAGGAGAGCATCTAAATGTGTCTAGATTGACTTGGCAAGGAAATTGAGTATCTTAGTTTCACACTTTCTAGAACTGGGTAATACTCTGCTGTAATATGGAGCATCATAACAAAGAATAATATAATAATGGCATGGTGAAACCCTATGATTTATTTTTACTTGTTTTTTTTTTTTTCTTTTTTGGGTCACACCTGGTGACGTTCAGAGGTAACTCCTGGCTCTGCACTCAGGAATTACTCCTGGCTGTGCTCGGGGGACCATATGGGATGCCGGGGAATGAACCTGGGTCGGCAGTGTGCAAGGAAAACGCCCTATCCGCTGTGCTATCGCTCTGGGCCCAAAACACAATGATTTAAATGGACCCATGATAATGGAGAATGGGAGATATTTAACCCAAGATTCTGAGAATGAATCACAAACTCCATTCTCAATTCAAACCAGTCGGCACTTCTGACTGTTGTCCGTAAATAGATCTCAATCTCATTAAATATTCAATCTGTATTCAAAGTTATGAAATATTGAACATGATTTAATAAATACAGCCAAGTTAATCAAGACTTCGATTGGTGGTGGTGGGCTCATGAAAAGTGTGTGAAAAGAGTTATTCCACTTGGGTTTTACTCCCACCCTCCACCCCCTGTCATTATTTTATTTATTTATATATTTATTTTGGCTTTTTTGGGTCACACCCAGTGATGCTCAGGGGTTACTCCTAGCTCTGCTCAGGAATTGCTCCTGGCGCTGCTTGGGGGACCATATGGGATGATGGGGATTGAACCTGGGTTTGCTGTGTGCAAGGCAAGCGCTCTGCCCATTATCCTATCGCTTCGGCCCCTCCTATTATTATTATTTCTGTATTTTTGGGGTGCAACACAAATGCTCTATATTAAACTATATCCTCAGCCTCCTCTAATGTTTTTAAGTGAGGTGAATAATTTGACTGTAGGAGTGTTTTGACTTGTGTTGGTGTGTATATGGCAGTGAAGGGGGTCTTAGGCTGTTGGTATATATGAATGTGGTGGTGAAGGGGTGTTGTTTTCTAGTACTATGTGTATTGTCTGTGGCTGTTGTGGGTATGTTTGACGGTGTGTGGGGTGCACTGTGAGAGTGTGTCTTATGTGAGAAGATGTAATCTTTGTTGGGAACCTTAAATTGTGGCTTTTTTTAAATTAAAAATTTTGTCATACCACCGTGAGATATACAATTACAACGTTGTTCATGTTTGGAGGTTTCGGTCACACAGTGTTCCAGCACCCACCCTCCACCAGTGCCCATATCCCACCACCAATGTCCCCAATTCCCTCCCCCTCCCATAGCCTGCCTAAATGACAGGTTCTTTATCTCTTTTCTTTCTCCCTCTCTCTCCCTTCCTTCTCCTACACATTGTGGGTTGCACTACATACACTTGGAAGCCATCATGTGCATTTTTTTGCCTGTATTTAATGCTAAGTTCTATGTTGGTATCAGCCCTTTCGACATTTATTCACACATGTTCCCTTCTCTGTCTTACCTAACCTCTGACTCCCTCACGTTTGCGGTAATTTCCACTTTTGGTAAGACCACCTGATATATTTATGTCATGCAAATAAATGCAGTCATTCTATGTCTCTCTCTTTCCTTTTGACTAATTTCACTCAACATGATCCTTTCCATGTCCATCCATTTATAGGCAAATTTCATAACTTCATTTTTCCTAACAGCTGCATAGTATTCCATTGGGTAGATGTACCACAGTTTCTTTATCCAGTCATCAGTTCTTGGGCATACTGGTTGTTTCCAGGTTCTGGCTGTTGTGAATAGTGCTGCTATGAAAATAAAAGTGCGGATTGTGTTTCCGCTGTGTGTTTTTGGCTTCCCAGGGTATATTTTTTGGCTGGGTCAAAAGGGAGCTCAATTTCTAGTCTTTGGAGGAATGTCCATATTGTTTTCCAGAAAGGTTGTATAAGTCGACATTCCCACAAACAATGTATGAGAGTCCCCTTTTCCCGCATCCACGCCAGCACTTGTTGCTTTTTACCCTTTTGAATATGGGCCAGTCTCTGTGGTGTGAGGTGATATCTCATTGTTGTTTTGATTTGCATCTCTCTGATGATTAGTGATGATGAGCATTTTTTCATATGCCTTTTCGCCATTCGAATTTCTTCCTTGTCAAAGTTTCTGTTCGTCTCTTCTCCCCATTTTTTTATGGGGTTGGCTGTTTTTTCTTATATAGCTGTACCAGTGCCTGATATATCCTGAATATTAACCCCTTATCAGATGGGTATTGGGTGAATATTCTTTCCCATTCTGTGGACTGTCTTTCTATCTTGGTCACTGTTTCTTTCGAGGTGCAGAAGCTCTTTAGTTTCATGTAGTCCCATATGTTTATCTTTTCTTCTAGTTGCTTTGTTAATGGTGTTTCACCTTTGAAGATGTCTTTAGCTTCAATGTCATGGAGGGTTTTTCCTATATTTTCTTCAATGTACTTTATGGATTCAGGTCTGATATTGAGATCTTTAATCCATTTTGATCTTATTTTTGTGCAAGGTGTTAGACACAGGTCCAAATTCATTTTTTTTTTTTTTTTTTCTTTGGGTCACACCACGCGCTCAGGGGTTACCCTGGCTCTACACTCAGGAATTACTCCTGGCGGTGCTCGGGGACCATATGGGATGCTGGGAATCGAACCCAGGCCAGCACAGGCCGTGCCCTACCCGCTGGGCTATCGCCCGCCCCCAAATTCATTTTTTACATGTAGCTGTCCAGTCTTCCCAGCACCACTTGTTGAAGAGGCTTTCCTTACTCCAGTTTGGACTCTTTGCACCTTTATCAAAGATTAACTGATCATGTCTTTGAGGGTGGGTGTCAGGATACTCAACTCTATTCCATAGATCCACAGGTCTGTTTTTATTTCAGTACCACGCTGTTTTAATTACTGCTGCTTTGTAGTACAGTTTGAGGTTGGGAAAGGTGATGCCTCCCATTTTCTTTTTCTCAAAGATTGCTTTAGCTATCCTTCGGGGTTTATTATTCCATACGAATTTCAAATCCTGGCTGTTTTAATAGGCACTTCTACGCATCTTGTCAAAAACTAGAATTCTGAGACCCTTAAGTTCTCTCTAATTCCTTAAGTACCCAAAGACCACCTTTTCTCAGTGCGAAGCTGATGTCTGTGAATGAGAACCTTCTTAAAGCCTTTTAGCTTTTTGCAGAGCTGATATGTGAGAATAAGAACCTTCTTAAGGACTTAGTTTTTTGCAGAGCTGATATTTGAGAATAAGAAGCTTCTTAAGGACTTTTTCTTTTTTATGCCACACTCTATGGTACTTCAGCTTTTTCTTTTTTTTCTTCTGATTTTGTGTCCAGGAGTGACATGTGGCACTGTTTAGGGGACCATAAGTGACATTGGGACTCAAACCTGTGCTGGCCTTGTGTGTGCAAGGCAAAGGCCTTCCCTCCTAGACTAACTCTTTGACTCCATTCTAGCTTGCGTATTCTTTTTGCAGGGGGTGAGGAGGGCAAAAAACAAAACAACACCTGGTTGTACTCAGGCCTTATCCTAGTCTGTGCTCAGGGCTCACTCCTGGTGGGGCTTAGGGGACCATATTGCAGACCAGAGGATGAAACCCGTGTCCGCCACATACACGCTGAGGACTATACCTTTCTCCTGCCATTCCATTCCCTTCCTTGAGTTTTTGCCCTAGACTCTTCACTTGCTTTGTCTTGCTTTGGCCCTGTGATAAGACATTATCAGATGGAGGAAAGATCTTAGAACAGATTTGATTCAAATCTGAGTTCTGTCACTCGCTGGCCATATGGCTTTGGAGGAATCACTTCTTAGACACTTATCTTCCTTTTTTGGTGAAAAGGGCCTAGTAATCTCTACTGCTGGCATTGTCGGGAGCTTGAAATGAGATCACGTGCATAATGATTTAATTGCACCCTGCACTCATTCCTTTAACAAGGCCAGGCTGTACGCTAGTCCGTGTAATGAACATGAGAATAATATCTTAGAGTTGGTGGGAATGTGATCTTTCCGGCTCAAGTACATTAATATTTCAGGATTCATGTGAAGAATTTCAAAGATCCTACAAGTTCTGAAACATTCCCAATACTCAAGAGATCAGGGACCGGAGCGATAGCAGTGCAGGTAGGGCATTTGCCTTGCACACAGTTGACCCAGGTTTGATCCCCGGCATCCCATATGGTCCCCGAGCACTGCCAGGAGTAATTCCTGAGTGCAGAGCAAGGAGAGTATCCCCTGAGCATCACTGGGTATGACCCCAAAAGCCATTTTTTCCATTTTCAATCCCAAAACACTGTAATTGACAATAATGTTAGTGATAGGGTTCCATGCACTCAACGCTCCACCCCGCACCATTATCTCAGGGGTTCCCCACTCCCAACCACCCTTCACCTTCTGTGGGGGCTCAGTTCTGCAGACCAGTTCTGTTTCCGTTGCCTTTAGCCATTGGTTATTCCCTTACTGTACTTCTCTATGTCCTGCATGTGAGAGCATCCCTTCTCGGCCTTTTGGTTAAGATCAAGTGTAGGACATATGTGAGAGCGAGCATTCTTCCTCTGTGCCTCTCTCCCACTGCCTTCACTCACCACGATACCTACTAATTCTACTGATATGGCGCAAGCAGCATGGTTTCATCTTATCTTATGGTCAAGGGGTATTCCACTGTGTGTCTACGTGTCTGTTCTTGGACACTTGGGCTGTTTCCAGATTTTGGCTGTTGTGAATAGCACTATAATTAACATGGGTGTACAAATGGGTGTACAAAATGGGGTAGGTAGATACCAAAAAGTAGATTGCTTTGTCATATGGAAAAGAGCAAGAAATGGTATTTATTAACATACATATATATTACATGTACACACACATATATGTAGTCTTATATGTATGGCCTATGGGCAACAACCAGTGCTCAAGAATTACTCCTGGCAGGCTTGGGGCCAGATGGGGTGACAGGGATGGAATGTGGGTCAGACACAGATTCTACCTGCGATACTATCACTACAGCTCATATATACACATATGTGACTTACATATATGTGTGTATGTATTTATGTATATATGTGTTGACTTGACTTGACACTTGACATATAACACACATATATGTGTTATGTATATATATATATATATGATATATATATATATATATATATATATATATATATATATATATATATATATATATATATACATTTTTGGCCACATCCAACAGTGCTTATGGGTTCCTCCTGCTTTGCACTCAGGAATTACTCCTGGTGGTGCTTGGGGGGACCGTATGGGACGACAGAGAGCAAACCTGGTCAGCTGTGTGCCTGGCAAATGCCCTCACGCTGTGCTCTCAGTCTGCCTCTGCCTCCTGAGCCAGCTCCCCAGCTCCCCTCGGAGCGCTTATGTCAAAGGAGATAAGGGTTTGGTGACCGCTCCTTGGTCACCAGAGTTCACGCCCGACACTCCCAAACCCATTCACAGAGGGGAGGAATGTCTTGGGGCTTCAGATGTCATTTCCTTGGACAGGAGACTTGGTAGCCCTGGGGAAAGGCCCCGAGGGGCCCGAGGAGAGCTTGAGCCTGATTCTCCCTGGGCTCGACTGAATGTGACTAACCTCACTCCAGGCCCTTCTCCTTGAGCCCCAACTTCTCCCTGTAAGAGGGGGAGGCTGGCAGTGCTGACTCCATCATCCCCCCACTTCACAGAGGGCTACACCGAGGCCCAGTGAGGCCAGTAACCCACTTGAGGACACACTGCTAACAAAGGACAGAGCCAGGATTTGCGCTGGGCCGTCCGCTCCCAGGGTCCTGCTCGAACCACCTACCCAGACTGCTCTGCTCTTAGAGTCCTGGTCCCCTGGTAAAATGGGCTTCTTCTTTTTTTTTTTATGCTTTTTTGGGTCACACCCGGCGATGCTCAGGGGTTACTCCTGGCTCTGCACTCAGGAATTACTCCTGGCGGTGCTCGGGGGACCATATGGGATGCCGGGATCGAACCCAGGCCGGCACAGGCTGGCTGCGTGCAAGGCAAATGCCCTACCCGCTGGGCTATCGCTCCGGCCCAAAATGGGCTTCTTGAGAGCAGGTTCCTGCTCGGGAATGTGAACGCTTGTGTGTGACTCTGCCTCAGGTGACCGTCCCCGTGTGAGATGTTCTCATAACTCCCATCTATGCCCAGCTTGGATGTGCAAAAGCAGTGGGTGTGCAATGGATGTGCAAAAGCAGTGGGTGTGCAAGGCAGAGCCTCTCTCGGCAGGCTCTGAGGGCCTGGCAAGCGACTGACGGGAGCGCGCTCCAGCCTGCCCCCTCGCTGACCCTCAGAGATGTTCTCTAAAAGTGTTCTTGGCTCTGTGGGGACATGTGTCCTTGGAGGCTTGCCATCTGGGTGAAGAAGGTGCAGCCTTATAGAGCCAGTAGCTTTTAGGAGTATGGCAGGCCACCAGGCAAACCCCAGCAAAGCACAGAGCCGGCCAGCCAGCTCCCAGACACACACTCATGCCTGGCAGGGGGTGAGTGTTAGAGCCAGATGGGGAAGGTGACGCCTCCTGGTGGACAGGGCACCACGGCCATCTGGGAAATCCTGTTTACCTGCCAAAGCTGATAGCGCCGAGGCTGCAGTTAGCAATGCAGGGTGCCACTCAGAGGGGGAGAGAGAGAGAGAGAGAGAGAGAGAGAGAGAGAGAGAGAGAGAGAGAGAGAGAGAGAGAGAGAAGAGGGAGAAGACAGAGACAGAGACAGAGAGACACAGAGACAAAGAGACAGAGAATACAGAGAAAATGCCTGCCTTGCATGCAGACGGCCCTTTCAGTCCCTGGTACTGTATATAATCCCCTGAGCTCTGCCAGGAGTGATCCCTGAGCACTGGGTCAGGAGTGAACACTGAGCATCCTTGGGTGTCACTCCCAAACCAACCAAGCAACAGACGTGTGGGGCGGAGGCGTGATGGCAGTTGGGACACACAGTCCAAAAAGGGACTGTGACGACGAGGGAGAGGAAGAACCTACCGTGCATCACGCGCCTGGCGGGCAGGCGCCCAGTACTCGAGCGCCCAGTACCGGCCCCAGAAACTTCTGAGCACCCATTCTGTGGTGGGTCCTTACCCCATAGGGAGGCTGAGCTTGGCGTCGCAGCTGGGCAGAGCAGGGACACAAAGTCTGAGAACTCCGGCTCATTCTTTTCGGCTTTTGCCTTGATGATGCTCCATCAATGCGACCCCCTTCAGAGCTGGCAGAGCCCTTTGGGCACAGCCGTCTCAGTCTTTAGAGCCAGGTCAGGAAACTGAAGGCCGGAGAGGGACAGTGAGCGACCAAGGTGACCCAGCTGGTCTGTCCCCCCGTGTCCCTCCTCCCGGCCCTCATCTCATGTCCTCTGGCTTCCTGGCATGACTGTATTGATTTGATTCAAGGTCCAAGGTGGGGCATTTGCTATGTATTGATGTGGCATTTTGCCACTATCTCAACGTAAGGTTTTTCCTTTGGGGTTGGTTGGCAGAGGTGAAGCTTCTGGCCGGGAGGGCATGGAGGGAGTCAAACTCAGGCCCCAGCAATTTGGGGTAAAACTAGGAGACAAGGTCTGAGAAGGTGGTTGTGGCTGGGCTGATGCGGGAAAGGTCAGGACCAGCTCTAAGGCTGCCACTTGCGGGCAAGACCAAGCGTGAAGGCAATTGTGTGGGATGGCGAGGATCAGACGCCTCCGCACCAGCACGGACCGGGGCCTTTCTGCTTTATTGGAGAAAAGGAGAGAAAATAGACAAAGGGAGACCCCTGCATTCACGAACAACAGGAATGCCTGGGTGGTCCCTCAGGGATGCCAGAGTGTGTGTGGGGAGAAGTGGTTTTCAGGGTCGGGCCATCAGAACCCCAGGAGCTGAGCGTGGCCAGGTGGAGGCTGACCTTTAGCCAGGTGGTCTGGGTGCCTGGATGGTAGCAGAGGCTGTGCGGGGCTGGCCTCCGGGTACACCTTGACTCTGAGCCGCTGATCCTCTGCGCCCCAGCGCATTTCCCTCATCCCGTCTAGGGGCCCGAATTCCAAGTTCCTTACCCGCCTGCCTGCCTGTCCCCGCGCTGGTCTCTCCCAGCCTCGGTTCCGAGTCTTACTCTCCCGACCTGTCCCTCTTTGTCCTTGGCTCCCAGCAGCGCCCCCGCTTCCCCCCCGCACTCCAGCCCCTCCACGGGGGCGCATTGCCTGGGGTAGGCGGAGTGCCCGGTCCCCAAGGCTAGCTGGAGACGGACCGAGCGGCTCAGAAGGGAGAGTGGAGGTGGGGAAAGGGTGTGGGAGAGAAAAGAGGCTGCGGAGAGAAGCGAGGACCGGGGCCGCGAAGGAAGGCGGAGCGGGGCGGCGAGAACCGGGTGAATCCGTGGGGGAAGCAGCTCCAGGAACGCGGGCGCGAGAGGCTGGAAGGGCCCGGAGCTAGCGGCTGGCCGGGAGAGGCGGGTGGGAGCGGCGGGCGGGGACGCGGCGGGAGGCGGGCGCGGAGGAGGAGCGAGGGGGCGAGGAGGGGCTGGGGCGGGCGGGGCGCCTGCCGCCGGCTCCGCTCCCCGCGCCGTGCGGTGCTCCCAGTCCTCGCTCCCGCTCCGAGCTCCCGGTTCGCTGCTCCGCGCGCGCAGTGTCCGCCGCTGCCCGCTGGGCTCGGTGCTGGCCGCGGGCGCTGCGTGTTCCGGCGCCCGCACCTCGGGACCCACCGCGCGACCCACTGCGCCCCGGCTGGCAGCGGAAGCAGGTAGGTGCCGGACGTGGGGGGCCGCGGGTCTGGGGGCTCTGCTAACTTTCCACCCGGTGCCTTCTAGCGGCTCCGCCGGGCTCCCGGCTGCAGAAGAAACCGAGTTGGCGCGGGCAAGAGGCGACTCCCGACTTGGTAGAACGCCAGGGTAGGGGTCCGGGGTGAGCCCGGCTTGGGCGGCACCTGCCGGGTGGCCCGAGCGGGGTGCAGAACCTGCCTGCGCGCGGTGGCTCCAGGGGGGACCCCTGGCCCCCGAGTCTGGGCTCTCCATTCGCCTGGGGCACGCCAGCCGCGAGCACTGCACCGCTGGCCGCGCCGGCCCGATCCCCGCGCCGAGCCTTCGGGCGCGGCTCGCTTCCCGCGGTGGCCCGGGTGAGTCTCGCCGCAGACGAGCCCGGCCGCTGCCACGCGCGCCGGTGCTGTTTGGAGGCGCGCGGCGGAACGCACACGCCTCCTGGTTTCTCCTCCTCCCCGCTCTTCCTCCGAGTCCAGGGACCCGGACAGCCCGAGGCTGACTTCCCGTCTCCCCTCCGGTCCCTGTTGGCCACCCCAGCTTCCGAACTTCAAAGAGAATCGAGGCGGTCCCGGTGCGCGCCTGCAGCTCGGTACCGAACTTCCCTAACTTCTCGCCCAGCCACGGGCGGGTCGTGTGGCACGCGGGGAAGTGCCTGGTGGTCGTGCCCACCCTTCGGTAGCCTCCGAGAGCAGTCGTTACCCGCCTGGCCATGTGCTTTACTGGTCTTCTAAATCAGTCCAATCAATCACAATCTGAAAATAAACAAAATCGTTCCTCGCCGGCGTCAGGGTCGGCCGCGTGGGACCGGGGCGGTCCGGGTCGCGGGCGAAGCGCTCAGCGCGGCGCCCCGGTGCGGTCATGCCCGGAGCCCCGAGCCGTGGCCCCGAGCTCCGGGCTGGGACTCCGGGGCTCGGTCCCACTGAGCCGCCGCTCGTGATCTGTTGTCTTGGCTAGGCTGGTCTCACCCCCATCCGCGTACTCGTGTTCTCTAACAAAAAATATTTCAAAGTGGTTTGGTTTTGGGACCCCCCAGTCCGCTCACTCAGGGAACGAATCGAGCAGGGTCTGGCGCACTTGGGCAAAGGCTTTTGGGGGGCAGATTCGGTGGGCGCCTCTCGGGTTGGGGTTAGGGTCCCGCCTGCGCCCCACGGAGAAGCTGGGTTCAGCGTTGCGGCCCCGGAGCGCGCCTCTTGGGGCGGTTCACTTAAGACGTGTTGCGGAAAGCGGGCGCGGGGTGCGGCTCTGCCAAGGGCGCGGGTCTCCTCCGCAGGCTGGGCGGATCCTGGGAGCGCTTGAACGGTCACCCCACGCCCCCGCCGTGCGCTCCCCGGACGCGTTTCCCCGGTGCGCCGCACGCACCCAGGCTCAGCGCAGTTCCCAGACTGTTCGCGTCGCCAGAGCGCCAAGCAAGGTCCACTACTGCAGTCTGCACCTCACCCCTTCCACCGCGCACAGCAACTCCCGCGAACGCGAGAAGCGGAAGGAGGCTGGAAGAGCCGGTTCCGGGCGGGAGGCCACGCACCGCGGGTCTGCGGGCGCCCGCCCGGCTCCCTCCTTCCCGCGCTCTGCACCCCGCTGACCGCACCACTTTCTCCGCGCCGCGAGTATTCTCAGCCCGGCCGCTGCACGCCAGACCCCGAGTGAGATGAGAAGCAGAAGACCGGTGTTTGGATGCTGCTGGTAGGTTCTGTGCTGGGATTGGCTCCCAGGAGAAACCGTTTGGAAGACCTCGCCGAGGGCTCCACTGAGGTCCCGGTCCGGTCCCGGGTGCATCCAGCTCCCTCCCGGCCCGCGGCGCAGCCGAAACATCAGCCTTGTTGAGGCTCCTTGGGGCGACTCCCCGGGGAGTCCCCGGGAAGGGAGGGCCTGGAATTGAGCGTTGAGGAGATGGCCCGTTTGGGGGGCGGGCCGGGTGCAGGACGCTGGGCCATGAGGCTTGCGAGCTGCCAGCAGCCAGGGAAGCTCCCGGAGGCAGAGTCTTGGGCGCTGCTAATTGGCCTTTGGGCGAGAAGCACGGGGCGGCTTGCTGAAGTCACCAGGGAATCTGGCCTGACATCTCCGCCTTTTGGTCCGGGTTGAAGACGCTGCGGTTTGTGACTCCAGCTGGGAAAGAAATGTCCAGGCTTTTGCTTCTCCTTCCCTGCTTTCTCATTGTTCCTGGGATTCCAGCACTTTCTTTGCTCCTTCCTATACAAAGCTTAAAAAAAATTTCCTGGGCACCTGGCGATACTCAGGGCTTATTCCTGGTTTAGCACACAGAAATTATTCCTGGCGGGGCTCTGGGGGCCATAGGGTGCCGGGTCCAACCTGGGTCAGCCGGTGCAAGTTAAAAGCCCTCCCTGCTGTAATATTGCTCCAGCCCGCCCCTCCAACCATGCAAAGCTTTACAGCGTTCAGATGTGTGAGTCTCGGACCTCCTGAGGGCAGGACATTTACTGTGCAAGAAATTTCCAAGAACGGTTCTTGAGTTCTGGCTTGGGACCAGGCACTGCCCTATGCTTTGGGGGACCCAGCAATGAACCAGGTCGGCAGAGGCCACACATAATAATGCAGGCATTCTAGGCGCTAGGGTTCTACCCAGGCAGGCTTAAAATCGAAACTATAAAACCAGGGATATGACTCAGTGGTAGAATGCATGTATCAAGTGGTTCTACCCCTTACACCACACAGACACACACACACACACAGCTGTTGAGTGGCGGCAAATCCATTGCCACTGGCTGAACAGGTGCTGACCCGCGATGCGCTCACAAACATACTCTGGAGCTCTGTCTCATGGCTCAAGGGTCCCAGGTGAAAAAAGTGCTAACGATGTTGGCTTTGAGACCGGGAGATTCTATGGGCATCCAGAAGCCCAGCTCTTGGTTGCCAGGGGTAACCCCGAGGCAGCTGCGGGCAGACTTTAGATGTGGCATTGGAGAACTGCTCTGAGGAGTGCCTGCCAGTCAGGGCACAGTGGTGGGGGAGGCGGTGAGTGCCGGCAGCTGTCATCCTGCCAGGTCTCCATAGAGACAGTGCCCGGGCACCCTGAGCCTCCCTTCATTCCAGCATTCACCGCCACTAAAGGGCGGCAGCTCCATTGTACAGACGGGCAAATGGAGCCCCAGCAGGATTCTGGCTGCCTGGCCAAAAGAGCCCCTCATACAGCCCAGGTGTACCGATCACAGATTCAACGTAAAACAATGCCCTTTCCGTGTGTGTGTGTGTGTGTGTGTGTGTGTGTGTGTGTGTGTGTGTGTGTGTTTGGTCACACCTGGCTGTGCTCAGAGTTTGCTCCTGGCTCTGCTCTGCATTCAGGCATCCCTCCTGGTGGTGCTCATGCAGGATTTGGTCCACACAAGCGCCCTCCTGGTTGCTCTTTTCCTCCAGCTCCTGTTCCATGTGTATTTTTTGGGGAGAAGGGAAAAGATGGACTAGCCAGTGAGAACCAGGAGGGGTTGAAAGGATGACATGGCCCCGATTTCCAGACCTGTTTGTTGAACATTTCAAAATGTTTTGAAACTCGCTCTGTCCGTCTGGTCCTCCTCTTTTTCTGATCTGAAGCTGTATCTCGGAGGAGGAGCAGGTGAGTTTGCATTGCGGAGTGGCTGGCGGGGTCAATGCAACAGCGCTTTTTATCCCCAATGTATTAATTAGGCCCCAAAGAAAAGAACCATAAAAGAGTTGTTCGCCTAAACGCCGGTATTTTTTCATCTGGTTTCTATTTATCGATTATTTTACAGTGGAGAAGGAGCAAAAAAAAAAATCCATGTTTTTATAGCAAATAAAGCTGGTTATGGTAATTATGCAGGCTCACCATGTCTGTGTGGAGCCGGGAGCTGGAATCCAGCCCGAATCTCCAACATTTGGGTGAGATCTAATTGAGAAAGACATTTCAAAGAACAAATATTCAGGAATGCAGAGTTTTGCTGGGTGATCTCTCTGGGCCAGGTCCAAGGACCTTTACACTTGTTCCTTGGAGGCCGGGAGGGGAGGGAATGCAAAGAACCTGGTCAATATATTTGAGAGCAGAGTCAAAGGGGAGACTCACCTGGGAGGCTTAGTCATGGCAAGGACGGTGCCTCCAGGAAATGTGTCCTTTAGAATGGGCGAGCAAGGAGAGAATCCGATCAAAGTCACATTGAATCTATACCGAAGGGCCCATCTGGGAATCGGTACCATGAGGGTCGGGGCTGGGACTTTCCGCTTTTGCGTATTTCCCAGAATGCTCGGTTCATGCATCTATAGAGGCAAGAGTCTTTCCTGGAGTGTGTTCCCGAGGGCTGCAAAGAGCGGAGAACTGAACTCACCTGGTGGAAACAATCCCCCATGGTAAGATGCCTGGGCTGCACCCTAGCTCGGGCTGGCTGCTTTCTGCAGCCCCACGGCATCACCAAGGACTTAGATTCTTGGCCAGGGAGGTGGCTCAGCAGTCGAGTGTTTACCTTGCTTGTACGTGGCCCTGGGCTCCATCCCTGGCACCTTCAATAAAAGACTCTGATTTTTTTCCCTCTTGTTATCAAAGCCCTGTGATGGCCGAGAGGGTTGCAGGTGCCTTGCCCCCTAGGGGGACACGCAGAGGTAGCCTGACAGCAGAGGGACATTTCTTGGACCTCACTAGCCTTTGCCCTCACGTTTCACGGGCTGGGACTGTGGATCAAACGTCCTTGTGTTCTCCAGCCGCCGGCGGGAAAGGAGACGAACACAGTGGCTTAGAGTCATCTTGATTTGAATGTTGGCGAACAGGGAAGAAGACAATTCTGGTGCTCTTGGAAGGGAGTAAAGAATCCACAGTACCTGGCTGGAGTTCGTCATTGCCGACTCCATCAACATTTCTTCCTCAGCTCCTGCAGCCATTACAGCCTGCATCGTGCGTCACTCACTACTGAAGAATGAGCTGCTTGTGTTGCCGTCAGCACTTTGCGGGAATGTTTGAGTTGGGCCCGTGGGATGTAAGACCAGTGGGGTCTGAGACAGGGGTGGGGAGTGGGTCCTGTCTGGGGTTCAGCCTTGTGGCCTTTCAGCTGATGGGACTTCAGCGAGTGCATCTCAGATGAGCAAATCTCAGAAAAAGGGGAAATCAGATGAGCTACCTTGGAACGTCAGCCTCACCCTTCTTTACCTTCGGACATGGGGGAGGGCTCTGAGAGTTTTTAGGAACTGTTTTATCTCTGCCTTGTAGCAAACCTGTGAAGTCAGGATTAATATATATGATTGTCGGGGGACCCGATTGTTGCATGCCCCCCAGTGCTTCTGGTGCGGGGGTCCATACAGTTCTAGAAACCAAATCCAAGGCCTCGTGTGTGGACGAGGCTGCGACCCACCCGGCTTCTGCACTTCACACCCAGGATGCGGTACCCAGAAAGGCTGCAGCTGGCCTGGTTCTCTCAGCAGGAGGCGCCGAGAGGGTCAAGGTCAGGCTCTTAACTGCAGGCTCAGTTTCATAGATCTTCTCTGGACCTGGAGGGGTGGGTGTGTTCTGTGCTCCTGATCTTTCTGCTCCTTTGCGGTGGTTTCTGCCTCCTATCGGAGCTCAGGCCCTGTTTACTTCTCGGAGGACTTAACAATTCAGGGATTTAAACATTCTGATGTCGACGATGGCTCTTTCCCGCCGGGGACTCCACAGAGAGCACCGAGCGCTCAGCTGGCATGGTCAAGCTGGTCTGAGCTGGCCTGTCCCCTTCGCCTTCCGTCATTGCGTCCTGCTGTCCCCCATCCCCACCTGCCCCTGTTCCTACTGAGTCTCAGCTGTTTGACCTGGGGGAGGCGTGCACTGCCGACTTTCCAAAAATCTTTTTTTTTTTTTTTTTTTTTTTGCTAACACTAGGCAGTGTTTGGACTGACTCCTGGTTCTTATGGGGTGCCAGGGATCGAACCCGGGTCAGTCATGTGCAAAGCAAGTGTCCCGCCTACTGCACTGCCTGTCTTTGCCCTCTCCCCAAATGTCTGAACTCTGCTTCTTCCTGTCAAAACTTTATGATGACGATGATTTTTTATGTTTCTATATAAACAAGATGAAGCCGGGAGAGAGGCCAACAGGAATGGCGCCTGCCCGGCACACTCTAGACTACAGTTTGATCCCTGGCGCCATGCATGGTCACCCCAACTCTGCCAGGAGTGATCCCTGAGCACAGAAGCAGGAGTAAGCCCTGAGCACTGCTGGATGTAGCCCCCAGAAGAAACATATGACTGTCCCATCCTGCTTCCGAGCTGGACTCCAGGATTTTGTGGGCTGTGCTCTGATGTCCTAGTGGACCTAGGACCCAGTGGACCTAGTGGACCTGCCTAGTGGACACTCGGGGGTGCTCCTGGAGTCTCTGCACTGCTGACTTTTTGGGGTGCCTGGCAGGAGCTGTGATTAGCGTCCTCCGTCCTCCCTCCCATCCTCCCCTCCCATCCTCCCTCCCTCCCTCCCTCCCTCTTTCCTTCCTTCCTTCCTTCCTTCCTTCCTTCCTTCCTTCCTTCCTTCCTTCCTTCCTTCCTTCCTTTCCTCCCCCCCCTTCCTTCCTTCTCTCTATCTCTTCCTTCCTTCCTTCCTTCCTTCCTTCCTTCCTTCCTTCCTTCCTTCCTTCCTTCCTTCCTTCCTTCCTTCCTTCCTTCCTTCCTCTCTTCCTTCCTTCCCTCTATCCCTTCCTTCCTTCTCTCTATCCCTTCCTTCCTTCCTTCTCTCTATCCCTTCCTTCCTTCCTTCCTTCCTTCCTTCCTTCCCTTCCTTCCTTCCTTCCTTCCTTCCTTCCTTCCTTCCTTCCTTCCTTCCTTCCTTCCTTCCTTTCCTTCCTTCCTTCCTTCCTTCCTTCCTTCCTTCCTTCCTTCCTTCCTTCCTTCCTTCCTTCCTTCCTTCCTTCCTTCCTTCCTTCCTTCCTTCCTTCCTAAACTTTTAGACCAGGGGGCGGCTGTAGCTTTGGTTCACACACTGTGTGTTTGGAGCAAGGGCTCTTCATGTGACATGGGTCGAGTCTGAGAAGAGCAGTGTCAGGTGTGAAGGCAGAAGCCTTGGAGTGCAGGAATAACAAGTGCAAAGGCAGGAGGTGGGGGGGAACGCACAAACCTGCCTGTGAGTCTGAAGGTTAGCCACAAGGGGCGGTAAGGAGGACAGGTGCAGGCTGTTGACCTTCAGCATTGTCACTGGGAAACAACGTTACCCTCTATAGCAGACCTCTCTCTCTCTCTCTCTCTCTCTCTCTCTCTCTCTCTCTCTCTCTCTCTCTCTCTCTCTCTCTCTCCCTCTCTCTCTCTCTCCTCTCTCACATTGGGGGTCACACCCAGAACTTTTCAGGGCTTACTCCTGCCCCTATGCTCAGGGACCTCTTCTGGCTGGCCTTAGGGGACCCCATGGGAAGCCAGGACTGAACCTGGGTCTGCGGCATACAGTTTCCTCCCCTCCTCTGCTGTGCTATGGCTCCGCCCCAGCTTCTCTCGACCCCACTGGATTTACTGAACTGTCTTCACAGCTCAGCGTCTAGCCCTCGATGAGTCGGCTGGTGTCCCCTGGGCCTCACTTCACATGTTCTACGCACTGTCCAGAAACTGATTCTTGGCATGCTATGACCCCCTATGCACACCCCCTGCATGCTGTGACCCCCTATGTGCACCCCCTGCATGCTGTCACCCCCTATGCGCTCCCCCTGCATGCTGTGACCCCCTATGTGCACCCCTGCATGCTGTGACCCCCTATGTAACCCTGGGCATGCTGTGACCCCATGTGCACCCCTGCATGCTGTGACCCCCTATGTGCACCCCTGCATGCTGTGACCCCCTATGCGCCCCCCTGCATGCTGTGACCCCCATGTAACTCTGTGCACTATGATCCCGTATGCGCACCCCCTGCATGCTATGACCCCTGTATGCACCCCTGCATGCTGTGAGCCCCACATGCACCCCTGCATACTATGACCCCTTTGTGCACCTCTGCATTTGTTTTTAGGCCAATGATCTTAAAACTTGATAAATGTATGGATAGTTCCATTTTAAAGTCAGAAAAGACTCTGACTTTAAAAAGCTTCCCACAGGCCTCCGATATTGTCTTAAATTATGAATGTAATAATACTTAAATACATATAAATAAAAGCTGACTAGGCGCAAACACCTTAGGCTTATAACTCTTGTGTACTCTTAAAGGCCCCCACCAAGTTTATAAATTAATATGCAAATGGATAGCCTTATAACATTTAGATTAACAATATTAATTTAACATGATAAATGTCTCCTTGTGCAGAGACGAAATCACGCCTCGTTCCGTGGCCCTGGATTTGGGCTGCTTCCTCACCATGGCCAGAGACTCAAGCTCCTGCACTTACCTCAGTTGGGTGGCTGGGGGGCACCTTTGTTCCCATGGCCGGCAGAGGGGTCCTTCAGCCAGCACTCAAAAGCCTGTGCACCAGGCTGCTGCTCTGTCCCTTGTTAGCCCGTGACAGTGACCAGAGCTGCATTTAACTCATGCGCCGGCAAATCCCACTCAGAGCCAGAGTGGGTTGGGGGGCCCTCAGCAGCCCCTAGTCCCATGGTTGCCGTGTACAGGGGACCCTGCTGGAGAACTCTCGAGCTGCCTGAAACAGCATTGCCGTTCTTGAAGCACTAAGCATTAAGCATTAAGCACTAAGCATTGCGCGCACTAAGCACTAAGCATTAAGCACTAAGCACTAAGCACTGTGCTGGTTCTCCAGCTTCTCTCGTGGAGCAGCAGAGGGGGCGGGTGAGGTTCTGAGAAGTCATTCGGTGGTTTTGTTGTTGGTGACCTCAGGGATTGTAAGGGCTTCGAGTTAAGTGGACAGTTATGCACTAGCAGAGCCTGTGAGGGCCACTGTCTTACTGGCATAGAAACCGTCGTGATCTGCGCCTTTGCTGAGTGCCCCAGTCTCCCACGGCGGCATGGACAGCATCATTCCCATTGCAGAGATGAGAAAGTCGAGGCCAGCCAGGGCCGCATCTACTGTGAGCAGCGTCTGGATTCCACCTTGGTCTACTCCAGCCTTCACTGATTGGAGTCTCCGAGGTCACACCCACACAGGCACCAGAGCACCTTGGGCCAAGGACAAGGGCTTTAGAATAATTCAGTGTCCATAAATCTACGTTTCTCAGCGGGGAACCCAGACATTCCAACGGGCACAGGTGAAAGTCACAGGTGGGCGTGAGACTAGGGGCCGGCTGCCAGGAAGTGGGGGTCCACAGGAAGAAAATAGGGTCGGAAGGGAACCAGGGTTGAAAACGGGTGAGAAGCACTCAGCTAAGTTCTCATGGTCCACTCCGGACCTATGGGTGCTACAGTTAGGAAATGTCCTGGGGGCAGAGTGATAGTATTTGCCTTCATGTGGCTAACCCGGATTCGGGTCCCCAGCATCCCATATGGTCCTCAGAGCTGCTGAGAGTGATTCCTGAGTGCAGAGCCAGGAGTAAGCCCTGAAAACCACCAGGTGTGGCCCCCCACACAGACAAACCAGGCCCCGGGGTGGCTGGAGTTCCCCTGGTAGGGCATGTGCCTTGCAAGGGTGAGGTCCTGGGTTCGACTCCCAGCACTGCAAAAAAGCTGTAACGGTCATTGTTGAGTCCTAAGTTCCCCCTGAGCACCGCCAGGAGTGATTCCGGAGTGCAAAGCCTGGAGTAACCCCTGAGCGTTGCCAGGTATGGCCCCCAAACAAAATCAAAGAAAAAACAAAGAAAAAGAGAAAAGTAAAAGAAAGGAAAAAAGAAATGCTGTCATGGGCCAAACAAGGGGGGAAACCAGACTTAGGGCTGGTCTGGACCCTTTGGGGGTGTGGCGGCTGGTTTCCATGGAGACAGTCCAGTACCAGACTTCATTACGACACTATCTGTAGGGGCTTCACTTCTTTGGGGGATGGGTTGGGCCACACCCGCTGTGCTCAGGGCTTGCTCCTGGTTCTGTTCTCAGGGCTTGCTGCTGGAGCTGTTGGGGACCAATTTGGGAGGCCGGGGGATCAAGGAGGGTCAGCCGCATGCAAGGCAAACACTCTGTGCTCTCTTTTTTGCTGGCTCAACCAGCTCTTGGAAAAATATGCATTTATTTTTTTGGGACTGGAGCGGTAGCACAGAAGAGAGTGTGGTTGCCTTGCATGCAGCCGAACCAGGTTCCATCCCTGGCATCCCATACGATCCCCTGAGCGCTGCCAGGACGAATTCCTGAGTGCAGAGCCAGGAGTAATCCCTAAGCATTGCTGGGTGTGACCCAAAAAAGAAAAAAAAAAGCATTTATTTTCTTTGGTATGTGTGTGTGTCCTTGTCAAGACCCTGAAGGAACGGTTTGAGGCTCTTCATATTCCTGAATCAACCAGATGCCATTGGGCTACATTGGCACGTGATAGGGTCCAATGGAAATGTTACTGGTGTCCACTCGAGCAAATCGATGAATAATGGGATTCAAGTGATCAAGTGATCAAGTGATGTGTGTGGTTGAATTTCCATACCAAACCCCAATCGTGTAACCATCTAAAGCCCTCCTGTGCCGGATGAAATAAGTCCCTAGTGGTCTGCACTGGGGCTCTGTCACGCCACCCCCATCTCCAAGGTCTGCTCGTCTGGGTGTGAAGACACTTGACAAAGCATCTTTGGGAATGCCCCAAACCTGTGACCTTGAGTGGAGGCCACAGGCTTGGTTTCCTGGGGGCTGTGTGGAGCCATGAGAGGGGGGGCCTGGCTTCCCGGCGGTGACCTTGGAAGGGCTCTTTGGGAGCGGGGAAATGACCCTTGTGGGACACGCACATCCAGGCCCTCTGACCCGCCTTCCCTCAGAGCCAAGCTTATTTACGGCTGCCCTTGCCCTGCCGACCTGCTGGCTTTAACCAAGCTTAAAATAAATACAATAAATAAACACCACCCCAAAATTATTTTATCCTGCGGTGGATGAGCAATAATCTACATATGCAAATAAATGGCATGCCAGGCCCCATGAATATTAATTGGGAGAGCGGAGTCCTAGGCCTTAAAATACACCCAAAACCAACAATTTGGCATTTTGCAGCTCCTCTGGTTTGCTCCGCTAATCATGGCCTCATTATACTGGAAGGTTCTCCTGATCCTGGCTGGCCTCCCCTCAGAACTGGGAGGTTTCTGGGGGCATGCGGACAGGGCTGGAGGGTTGGGGGCCTAGTTGAGTCTGGGCCCTGCCTGGGCATGGCACTGGACTCAGGGAGAGGAAAGGAGAGTGGGTTGGGGGTTCGGCTTGCCCCTGCTCTCCCGGGGCCCATGAGCCAGGGTGGGCAGACGGCTGTGAGGGTGTGAGAGGGGAAGGGGGTGCGGGAGGGCATTTCCACCAGGTTCTTCTGCTCTAAAAGTGCGTCCCCAGAAAGAGTGAGGATTGACCTGCCAGTTCTGTCAATAATTTAGTTTGTCCTCAGCTCACTTCTGTTTTTGCTTTTTGGGTCACATACACCTGGCGATGCTCAGGGGTTACTCCTGGCTCTGCCCTCAGGAATTACTCCTGGCGGTGCTCGGGGGGACCATATGGGATGCCAGGGATCAAGCCCGGTCAGCCGCATGCAAGGCTAACACCCTTCCTGCTGTTCTGTCGCTCTGGCCCCAACTCACATTTCACTGTATCACTGTCTTCCCTTTCATCATTGATTTGCTCGAGCAGGCACCAGTAACATCTCCAAATGTCCTGTCTCATGCTAGTAGAGCCCAAGGGAATAATGCTTGCTCCAGGAACATAAAGAGCCTCAATCCATTCCAAGTGATCAACTCACATTTAAAAAAAATAATTTTATTATATCACTGTGAGATAGACAGTTACAAAGCTGTCCATGATTGGGTTTCAGTCATACAGTGTTTCTGCACCCAGCCCTCCACCAGTGCCCACTTCCCACCACCAATGACCCCAGTTTCCCTCCCCACCACCCCGCCCTCCTGCCTTCCTCTATGGCTCTCTCTCTCTCTCTCTCTCTCTCTCTCTCTCTCTCTCTCTCCCCCTCCCTTTTTTTCTCTTCTTTTGCACATTGTGGTCTGCAATACACACACTGGGGTTGTCATGCATATCTCTTTATCTACTTTTTTATATCCCCCACCTCCCCTCCCCCTCCCGGCACCTCACTACTTGGCGATTCCGCCAGTCATTTCTTTCCCCCCGTCTTTATATCTCCTTCCCGTCTTCCCGCTCTTAAATTGCTGGTGCATTAAAGATATTACTGTTTCACTATTTTAGTGGGACCCCCGGCGCGGCCGCTGCGGCAGCAATCTAGTCAAACTGGTCTTGCTCTGTTGATCTGGTCGTGGGCTTTTCTCAAGCGTCCGGCCGGGGGTGGTAGTTGAGTAATGATGGGCGGGTTTAATCCCGGCTGCCTCGGGACCCCCAGAGGCGTGGGCCAACACCCAAAGCCCATCTGCCCCTCTCCTCGGGTCCCACAGCGGGCTCGTGCGGCTGGGCTCCGGTCTCCCCAACCGCTTGACTCTGCTACGGTTCCAGGCGGCTCCTGGGCGGGTCCACCAGACTCGCAGGGGTCTTTTTACTTTCAATACTCAGTTCTAGCATCGAATTGCCATTTCCAACTATTATTGGCTGACTGATCCCTTCTCTGTCTTTTTTTTAAATTTATTTTTTTATGATCCTCGCCCCCACCACCCACCCCCCCCCCCCCCCCCCCCCCCCCCCCCCCCCCCCCCCCCCCCCCCCCCCCGCACCTCAACTACTTGGGCAGATTCCATGAGTCATTTTGTCTTTATATCTCCTTCCGGGGAGAAACTTTCCTGCTCTTCATGGAATACAGTGCAGTAAAAGACATTACTGTTTCACTATTTTAGTGGACGCGGGGCCAGTGGGGCGGCCGCCAGCCGCACGGCCCCAACGGTCTTGCTGCGTGGTCGTGAGGCGTGGGCATTCTAGCGCGGAGGAGGCAAGAGGGTGGCGAGCGTGAGGGGGCATCCGCGCCCCCCCGGGGGCCCCCCAGGCGAGGGGGGCCACCCCCAAAACCCACACCCCCCCCCCGGCGCGGCCCCCGCACAGCGGGGCGCGAGCCGAGCCGCGCCCCCCCCCCCCAGCGCCCCGCGCCGCTCCCCACCCCCCCCCCCCCCCCTTCTCTGTCTTATCTAACCACTGCCCCACACACACTTGTGGTAGATTCCAACCCTTGACATAATCTCCTGGCTCCTGTTTCACCTGGTCTTGGTATTAGTCTCATAATATTTCTTTTTATATCCCACAAACGAATGCAGTCATTCTACATCTATCCTTTTCCTTCTGACTAATTTCGCTCAGCATGATAATCTTCATGTCCATCCATTGGTAGGCAAATTTTATGACTTCATTTTTCCTGACAGCTGCATAGTATTTCATTGTGTAGCTGTACCATGGTTTCTTTATCCAGTTGTCTGTTCTCGGGCACTCAGGTTGTTTCCAGATTCTGGCTATTGTGAGTAGTGCTGATATGAACATAGAAGTGCAGATGGTGTTTCCTCTATGTGTTTTTTGGGCCCCAGAGTATATTCTCAGGAGTGGTATTGCTGGGTCAAATAGGAGCTCAATATCCAGTTTTTGGAGGAATGTCCATATTGTTTTCAAAAGGGCTGTAGCATTCGACATTCCCAACAACAGTGGATGAGAGTCCCTTTCTCCCCACATTCATGCCAGCCTGGCTGTTTTTGCTCTTTTGGATGTGTGCCAGTCTCTGTGGTATGAGATGATATCTCATTGTTGCTTTGATTTGCATCTCCCTGATGATTAGTGAGGAAGAACATTTTTTTCATATGCCTTTTGGCCATTTGAATTTCTTCTTGTCGAGTTTCTGTTCATTTCTTCTCCCCAGTTTTTGATGGCATTGGATTTTTTTTCTTGTAAAGTTCTACCAGTGCCTGACATATCCTGGATATTAACTTCTTATCAGATCGGTACTGGCAAATATTCTTTCCCAATCCGTGAACCATCTTTGTGTCTTGGTCACTGTTTCTTTTTAGGCGCAGAAGCTTTTTTAGTTTCATATAGTCCCATATGTTTATCCCAGCTCACTTTTTTTTTTTTTTTTTGGGTCACACCCAGCAATGCTCAGGGGTTTCTCCTGGCTCTTTGCTCAGGAATTACTCCTGGCAGTGCTTGGGGACCATATGGGATGCCGGGATCGAACCCAGGCTGGCACAGGCTGGCCGCGTGCAAGGCAAACACCCTATCCACTGGGCTATCGCTATGGCCCCCAGCTCACTTCTGAATGAGAGCACATGTGGACCACAATTAGGTGGTAGGATCACAGTGGACAGCCCCTGACGGATGGAAAAGCGGGGGGGGGGGGGGGGGGAGGATCTTTCCCTCCAGACAGATGTGTCGAGTATCTGCGATGGCTCATGTAGGCTGGTTGCCGGCCGTCATTGTGTGGAGGTGTGTGTAGATGTGTATGTGTATTTCTGTTTCTTTGTGTATGGGCATACACAAAGCTGTATATGTTCATGTATAAATGTATGTTTGTGTGTGACGCTGCATGTGTTTGTTTGTGAGATGTATATGACTTTATGTTTCTCTTGCGAGCGTTTCTGTGTATTGTGTGTGACTGTCTCTGTGTGTTTCTGACAGTGTGTGTACGTGTTTTCTTTGTATGTATGTGTGTTTCTATATGTCAATGTGTCTATCTGTACTTGAGTGTATGTATATTCCTGTGTGTTGTGTGTGTGTATTCTAGTGTATTTCTATGTGTCTGTGTGGTGCTGAGGGAGGTTTGTGAGTGTCTCTATGTGTGTTGGTGTTTCTGTGGTAGCATGACCGTGATGTGTCTGTGTGTGTTGGTGTGTGTCTGTGTGTGTTGATGTCTCTGTGGTAGCATGACCGGGATGTGTCTCTATGTGTTGGTGTGTGTCTATGTGTATTGATGTTTCCGTGGTAGTGACTGGCATGTATCTCTGTGTCTGTTTAGTGATTTTGTGTGTGTGTGTGTGTGTGTGTGTGTGGCCCCAGGTCTGAGTGGGGGCCTGGCGTACTGAGAAGACCTCAGGGCCTGGTGTCTCGCTGCCCCTCAATAACCCTGGACCTGAGATGCTCCCACTGTCCCCGGCTCTGTGCGTGTCCCTGGCCCCAGGTTCCTGGGGGCTCAGTGCTTGCGTCGGGCCCCTGTTTGCGGCCTCCAGCCCGTCTGCACGGAGCCGGCATTGGCCAGCAGCGCATTTGCTTCGCCTGCACAGACTCTGCTCGCAGCCCCACAGTTCTCAAGGTAAAATGTAGCGGCTCTCCTTGAAGGTCATTATGTCAGGAACGGCTGCTCTCCCCTTGGTTCTCTCTGCTCTAGAACCCTCCCCCTGAATGGGGGTCAGGACAAAAGCCCGCTTCCCCTCCAGCAAGCCAAGGGTGGGGAGCCTTGGGGGCACCTGTGGACTGGGGGATTCGGGGACTTCCCACTCCTGGTGGTGGCTTCCGATCACGTTGCGCTGTCACACGCGGAGCAGGGACAGCGCAGTCTGCCTCTACTCTGTGCCTCGCCCTGTGGCGATGAAGAGAAACATCCCCATCGCTGCCAGCGCCCTTGGCCTCTCTCTGGCCGGGAGTGCGTGAAGTCAGGGGCAGTTAAGGCGCCGAGCATCTCCCTCCGGAACAGAGACGTGCCAGTGATGCCCCCGAGGCTCCGAGTATCAGCCCCTCCCTCGGCAGGGCTGCCCCCGGGGGGCTTCCTTCCGGCCCGTCCTGGGCTGGTTCCCTCTAGGTGGGGCCTGTTGTGCGGCTCTGGGGAGTCGCTGCTGGGTCCCAGTTCACATGTCTTCATCTGTGAAAGGGCCAGAGGAGGCTGTGGTGGAGATGGGGTGAACCAGGCAGGGAAACAGCCTGGGACAGACTCAGGAGACGTCAGAGTGTCTGTCCCCGGGGGCCCAGAGGGGCCTCTGTCACCGGAGGGCGAGCCTCAGACTGGCAGTCTCCCGCAGACCGGATCCCCTCAGCACCCTCTGGAGGTGGTGTCCGGCCTCGCTCCGCCTCACCTGCCCTGAGGAAGTGTTTGTGAGGCTCCTCTGGTGCCACAGCACCGCACCTGTCATTAGCTCCCGTCAAGTGTCTGTGGGAGCTTGTTTGCTTCTTGGAGTCCTGTGTATCTTCACGCTGAGCAAGGCCCTCCCGGGACCCTGGGCCATGGGGTTGGGTTGGGCCCCACTGGCGGCTGGAGGGCTCAGGGAGTGGGTGTCTGGTTCTCTGAGAAGGGGCTCCCTGGGACTCAGCAGTTTGTTCTTTTCAAGCTTCAACTTTCATGAGGTGCAATTAAGTCCTTGAATTTTTCTCACAGGAGTGTAGGAGTGAACGCCAGGAGGTCCCTGTCCCTGTCACCGCACCCGCCACCACGTTCCTCCTGCCTCTGTGCGCAGCCCCGCGGTGTCTGGCCTTGCCCTGTCCAGGCTTTCCCCGGACAGGTCTCGCCCTGCCCTTCTGTGCCAAGCATCTGTCCCCTCTGGCCCGTCCCATTGGAGCAACTGAGTCCTAAGCTCTGAGTGTCAGGGGGCCAGTCAACAGCTCCATGGGGGGTGGGCTCTGCGGTGGGGGTGCAGAGTGGAGGCAGGGGCGCCCCACAGCTGGAGAAGGGCCGGTGGTCTGGGGGCGTCACTGAGCAACTCTGGTCCCTTCTAGTCACTGTAAGTCAGTCACAAGTCAACAACTGGGACAGGCTCTGGAGGAGGCCCTGTCCTGCTCTGCACGAGCAGGTGAGACCCGGTGACCTCCAGAAAGGCTGCGAGTGAGTCTGCTCCTGTCAGCGTCTGTGACAGGGGTGACAGTCAGTGTGATGTAGAGATGGTCTCTGTGACAGGGGTGATAGTCAGGGTGATGTAGAGATGGTTTCTGAGACAGGGTGATAGGGTGATGTAGAGATGGTCTCTGTGACAGGGTGATAGTCAGGGTGACGTAGAGACAATCTCTGTGACAAGGCGACAGTCAGTGTGGCGCAGAGATGGTCTCTGATAGGGCGACAGTGTGACGCAGAGACTGTCTCTGTGACAGGTGACAGTCAGTGTGACGTAGAGACTGTCTCTGTGACAGGGTGATAGTCAGGGTGATGTAGAGACAATCTCTGTGACAGGTGACAGCCAGTGTGAAGTAGAGACGATCTGTGGCATGGTGACAGTCGTGTGATGCAGAGACAGTCTCTGAGACGGTGACAGTCGTGTGACATGCGGAGATGGACTTTTGCTGTCTCACTCTTCTGGTGCCAGAGGCTCAGAAGGTTCCAGCTGACCGGGTCCCAGGTGGAGGGAGAGTTGGGAGAAAGAGACGAAGAGGGAGAGGAGAGAGAGACAGAGGAGGAGAGACAGAGAGGGGGAGACAGAGATAGAGACAGAGACAGAGAGGGGGAGAGAGAGACAGAGACGGGGAGAGGTTCTCTGCATCCCTGTGCGGGGTTGCTGACCACATCCTGGGCCTTCACCCCCCCCCCCATCACTGCTTGAATCCGGTCCCGAGCAGCCTCTCCTTCACGGCTTCCATCTGAAAGTGTGGACTTGAGACACGGGGTCTTTGTGTGTCTTGGCTTCGTCTGCCTCGACCCACAGAGAAGGGCTGTCCGCAGAGGCCCGGCCGTCCCGCTCAGCTCCGGGCCCAGGAAAGGCTCAGAGGTCACTGTGCTGGTGTGGGTGAGGCTGGGCCCCCAGGACACTGTGCTCAGGGGTCACTCCTGGAGGGCTCAGGGGACCTTATGGGGTGCCGGGCATGGAACCCCAGTGAGCCACATATGAGCAAGTGTTACCAGCCTAAGCGAGGTTTCTGTTTTGTTTTTGATTTTCTTGAATCAAAACCTTTGCGGCTGCTGTGGAGGTGATGGATGGGGGTTGCACACACTCGACCTTGGTGCTCACACACTGGAGCTGCAGTGCTTGCTGGGAGTGCAGTGTGCTCAGTGCACAGTGCTCAGGGCAAGGCTCAGCACACAGTGCTCTGTACACAGTGCTCTCTGACCCCGCTCTGCCATGGGGCGCTGGGAGCCCTGGTAGCCTGAGAGAAAACTCACTGGCTGCACGCCCTCTGCACTGCACGGTTCCCAGGGCAGCCCTGGGCGGGGCCCCGAACACAAAGCCAGGAGCAGCCCCTATACATGAGGTGTGGCCTCAGGCCAAACCCAAGTACGCAAAAGAGGGTGACCTTGAGGAGGTGACTTGCTCCTCACATGGCCACATGACATATGCACTGTGTATCTGCTCTGCGCTGCCCGGGCTTGCTGTGGGCTGTGGCCACCAATGCCACAGCAGGCCACCAACGCCACAGGAGGCCACGCCCTGGCTTCACAGAATGAACTCAGGCCTTCCCATTCCAAGCGAATGGATTAATTTCTGGCAGAGCATAATGTTTCGGTGCCTGGGTGGGACAGGGGAGATCCCAGCAGATACTCAAGAGACCGAGGGTCCTGCCTGACTGGTCTCGGCCAGCGGGGCTGGCCAGTGAATGCACGGACCCGGAAGGCCATGCCTCTGGGGCGCTGAGTGCTGGGGTTACCGGGGAAGCGTGGGGATGCTCAGGGCCTGGGGGCGCCGACGCTCACCGATGCTCCAAGGACCCCTCGCCCCTCACCCCTGTACTGTCTCCCGGCCCTGTGGACCACCAGGGGAGACTGGGACACGGGTGAAGGCGAGCAGGGCCCGGAGGGTGGCGAGGAAAGGGCCAAGGAAACATGGTGCTTCAGTGATAGTCAGGAGGTGAGGGCGTGGCTCTGTGCCTCAGTTTCCTCTCCGGGCAGTGGGTTACCACAGGCCCCGATGCTCAGCAGCACTGAGGGACAGACCCAGAGGTGCTTCCTTCTCACTGGCCGTCCACATGCACCCTATTGAAGCGGCCTGCTCTGTATGGTCACTCGGGAAGGGGGCCTGTCCCTGCAGCGGGCCTCAGTGGGGACTGCACGCCCCCTCTCCCGTGGCCGAGGGGACACGGCGTTTACAGTGCCAGAAGCAAACACTTGCAGTTCCTGTCACTGTCTCACGAGCATCGGCTTCCCCAGGGAGCCGCGGGGGAGCTCGGAGCAAACAGAGCTAGGAAGCAGCTTTCTCGGGTCAGCCACAGATAGAGGTGGGCAGGTTTTGGCTCAGCACAGGTGGGGAGACCGCTCTGCACCCGAAAACCAGACCCCCAGTCGCGGGGCCTCAGTGCGGCTGTCCCTTCTCAGCAGGCGTGCACAGAGCTTGGGGCCGTTCGGATGCCGTTGTTTACCGTGGTGGAAATTTCTGTGGCGGTGATTTACCACCACTGCAAAGCCCTGGGACCTGAATCCCAGTAGCCCTGGGTATAGACCGCATGGAATCAATCCGCTATTACCATGCAAATTCATCCTATAGGCTACTGATGCCTTTTCCTTTCAAACACTTAATACATAATTAATGATACTTCCAATGCTTCAGAAGACACCAGCCCTCAAAGCTTCCTGCTGTGATTTATACCCACCCTGACAAAAGATGGGTTTCTTGCTCCACTTGCCATTCTGGGGACACCTCCCCCCCCCTCCCCCCCCCCCCCACCCCCCCTTGCCTGGACAGGTCCCGGAGGTGAGGGCAGGCATGTAGCCGGGGGAGGAGGTTGCTCTGCTTTGCAAACATACCTGTGCAGGAATGTTTGTGACCCCACTTTCCCAGTGGGGAAACTGAGGCCAGAGTCTCCTGGGATGCAGGCCAAGGACACACGGGTTTCTCTGCCCAGGGAACCTCAAGGACCTGGTGTGGACGTGAGCTGCGTCGGCAAGTGCCCAAGCTTCTCTGAGTCTCAGCATCTTTGGTTTTGGGGCCACACCCAGGGGTTGCTGGGAATCGAACTCAGGATCTCACTGCAGCCAGCTAAGTGCTCTGGGCCTCTGAGCCACAGGCCCCGTGTCTGGAGTTGGGATTATTTTTGGGTTTGTTTTAGGGGCATACGCGGAGGGTTCAGGACTTAGTCGGGCTCTGTGCTCACTCTTGGTGGGACTCGGGGACCATAGGTGGTGCTGGGGATCATACTGGGGCCAGGTGTGTGTCAGCCAAGCGCCAGTCTTGGGCTCTTGATCTGTACAACAGGAAGTCGGAGATTCGGGCCAATGGCGGAGGCCGAGCGCCGAAGACATGTTGGGTTATTTCTTTATTTGGAACTGCTGTTTGCCTGGTTGTGGGCCAGACCCAGCTCAAGTGCTCAGGGGGTGTCACTGGGGTGCCTCCAGGTGTTGCCGGGATTGAGTCTGGGGTCCTGTGTGTCGGACAGTCTCCCCGTCCTTGAACATGCCCTGAACATGCCTTGAACATGCCTGAGGGCACTGGCAGCTCGGTGGTCTTTTGCTGTGTGTGTGTGTGGTGATGTGGGTGGGGACAGGCACGGGGCAGGGGCGCCCCACCAGGAATCCATCGGGGCAGAGGACATGGGCTGTTTCCTCCTAGCTGTGGACAGCACCAGCCTTCCAAGCCACTGCTGGAAGCAAACAGGCCCAGCCTCGTGGGCACACAGTGCTGTGGGTTCCCGGGACAGTGCCCAGCTGGCCAAGGAGAGGTCAGCGGGGTGGCCTGCTGGGCGCAGGAAGGGGCCTGGGGCAGCCTCGTTCTTCTACTCTTGCTATGGGGGATTGGATCAAGCACCTCTCCCCAGCCCAGGGCAGGAAAAAGGCGATGCTGGAGGCAGGAGGAGCAGGAGGCAGTGGCTGTGGGGGGCGGTGGAGGGGGGGACAGGAGCTGGTGGGAAATAGCTCCTGTGGCCGGAGTGGCTACCCCTGACTCTCAGAAGCCAAGTCACTCTCCAGCCATTTTCGGTCCATCTCCCCATTTTCCTGTGATGTCCCTTCTCCTCTCTGCTCGCTCATTGGCCCCTCGCTCCCCAGTACCCGAGCCTGGCAGTCCAGGCCCAGCTGCCCCTCTCTGGCCCTTCTCACAGTCCACTCTGCGGTTGGTGTTTTTGTCAGAAAACACACAGAGCTGCTGCACCTGGTCCCACCCCACGGGGGCGCGTTTCTGAACTGCAAAGCTCTTCCCTAGCTCCTCACGTTACTCCACTCTTCACAAGCCTGCCCAGATACCACCTTCTCCGAGAAGTCTTCTTGGATTCCCCTCGCTGTAGCTCTGCTCTCTGGCTGTCTTCAACACTGCAGTGAAGACAGGGCTCAGGAGCAAGAGTTCAGAGAGACCCAGAGCCCAGAACCTCCTGCACCTTGTGGAGTGGGAGCTGGTCGCTCTGTAGAGCTCCGTGGGCTTTGCCCCCATAGGGAACCTGCTGTCTTCGGGCGTCTCTCCTGGCCTCCCTGGCCTCTGGGAAGAGGTGGGGTAGGACAGCCAGCCTGGGTGGGCTGTGAGGGGTGGGGGTGGGCGGCCACAGCCTAGGGCCTTATAAGGAGCTCTGGGCTTGGCTGAGCTCCTGGAGCATCCTGAGGCTTGGCAGGTGCCTTGGAAGCCGGAGAATGAGGCGGCCTGAGGAGACAGAGACTCCTGGTAGTTAGTGAATTAGGACAGTTCCTCCCTGAGCTTGGGGGCATTTGCCGTGTTGATCCTGTAGATGAGCACTCTGAGCTGCTTCTGAGATTGGGTGCTCTGTCCCCAGTGCTGTGGAACCCAGGACGGAGCAGAATTTGCCTCCGGATCTGTCATGCATTTGGCATTTGCGTGGCTCGAGTTCCCACTTTCGACCTGTCCTTGCCGGATGTGACATCGGCATGGAAGGAGGAAATTGTCCCAAAGCAGGAGGCCCTGGAAGGCTGCACCTCCCTTTCCTGAGGGGGCCGAGCAGAAGTGAGACAATACGGGGTGCCAGTGCTCTTGTTGTGCCTTTGCCTCTTTCTGCGGGGGACCCCAGTGCAGCCACATCGCTGGTTCTGCGCCTCTGGGAAGGCAGCAGGGCCTGGGTCGGGCGGGACGTGCTCGGGGCACCCTGGAGGCTCCGTGTCCTTCTGGGTAATTTCCATCTTTAATTTCTCCGCATTTTATGAACAGGGAGTAAATCAGGACCCTGTGCCGACTGCGCCACATAAGGATTAATAAACTGGAGATTTATGGGACAGTGGCCGAGGCAGACAGTGGAAATGGAGAGTAAATGAGACTCGGTCCCCGAGGGCAGGGGATGGTACATCTCAGTGGGTATCTACAGAGAAGCCTATGGGGGTGGGGAGTCCACAGTTGGGTGGGTTGGGGGCGGTCAGGCCTGTGTTCCTGTTACAGTTAAGTCAGTCAGGCTGAGTCAGTTGGGGGTGGGGGGGTCAGAATTCCCCAGTAGAACACAGACCTTTCCACATCAGGTAGCTTGTTTCAGGTTTGTGCCTCAGGTGACATAACGGCTGCTGCAGTTCTAGCCATCACATTCTGAAGTGATAGTCCCTATGTCAGGGAGGCGGCTCAGGAGCAAGGCATGCACAAGGTTTCAAGTTTGATTTTGGGCACTACATGGCACTGGAGTGCCATTGGGTTTGGCCCCGAGGCCCCTGGCACTGCTGGGCCTGAGCAGAGCCATGTGGCTACACCAGTGCACCGACAGGGTCCTCTGAGCACTGCTTGGGAGGACCTTAGGATTGGCTCACGCAATGGGGGTTTATTCAGACCTTCAGCACAGAGGATTGTTCAAGCAATGGTGTATAAACGCACAATAAAAGGGTGAATCTTGCCTTCCACTATCCCTTGGGTCAAACTAGTTCTTTAGCTTATTTTTGTTGTTTGGTTTTGGGGCCACACCCAGCTGTGCACCGGGATCACTCATGGTGGGGCTCGGAGACCCCATGGGGGTCTTGAAACAGGGGCCCCGCACTGTGGCTCCGACCCTGTTTTTCAGCCCCTTCACACTTTCAGGTCAGCTCCTCCCTGCACACTGGTCCATCCATGGCAGTGATGAGCCACGGGGCTCAGTGACTTTCAGCCTGGCTCCACCAACTGGTGGTCCACGGACCAGGAGTTGCAGACACTAAACTTGAGGGTATTTTTTTTTTCTTTTTAGGTCACAACGGCATGGCTCGGGTTTCTCCTGGCTCTGCACCTCAGGAATTACTCCTGGCAATGCTCAGGGGACCATGTGGGATGCTGGGGATCAAACCCAGGTTGGCTGCATGCAAGGCAAATGCCCTACCTGCTGTGCTATTGCTCCAGTCCCAAGAGGGTATTTAAAAAAATTATTATACCACTGTGAGATATACAATTACAAAGCTGTTTACACACACTTTTCCAGCACTCCTCCTCTTCCTCTTCTTCTTCCTCCTCCTCCTCCTCCTCTTCCTCCTCTTCTTCCTCCTTCTCCTTCTCTTCCTCTTCCTCTTCTTCTTCTTCTTCTTCTTCTTCTTCTTCTTCTTCTTCCTCTTCCTCTTCCTTTTTTCTCTTTGACTCTCTCTCTTTCCTCCTTTCTCTTACACATTGTAGCGTGCAAAACATACATTTAGGGGTTATCATGTATATTGCTTTGCCTATGTTCAATGCTCAGTTCTAGTCTGGCGTTACATGTCCAACAATTGTTAGCAAACAGCCCAACCTCTGACCTCCACACACTCATGGTAGATTCCAACTATTGACAAGTCCTCCTGATCTATGTATTGCCTGGTCTTGGATATTGGTCTCATACTATTTGTTTTATATTCCGGATATGAATGCAATCTTTCTATAT